>NDXA01000053.1:0-85715 GCA_002105455.1 Hemisphaericaspora xylofermentans | reverse complement strand
CCACGGTCACGATGGAAAGAATCATGATGGATGGAAACACGGCGATGGTAAGCATGGCCACTGGAAGAGGGATAGAAATTCCGATCTCGATGTTATAATTCAAGCTTTGGAAGAATTTAAATGGTTTCAACCTTCAGGTAATCAAAAGAGAGATTTAACTGAAGATTTGTCTTCTGTGAATGAGTTCCTTGCCCAATCTGATATTCCTGTTATTGATGCTATTTTATCTATTTTAGACCGTTCTGGTTTGGTTAACCATATTCTTGATACCGTTATGTTAGATCCTAAATTGTTAGATTTGACTATTGATACTTTTGTTGTTATTATTAAAGAAGATTTGGTTGATTTGGCTGCGTTATTGATTGCTATTGAAAAGTCTGGTTTGATTCTTGATATTTTGAAGATGAGTCTTGCTGATCCAGACGTTTTACCAGGATTGTTGAGAATTGGTACTGAATTGTTGAAACAAAGTGGATTTAACTTCTTTGGAAAGCGTGAAGAGAATGTATTTGGTGCCTTATCAATAGAAGCTCCTGCTGCCACGGTTAAGGATTTAGAATTACCAGTTGTTACTGCAGGTGATGGTTATCGTGGTGATGGTTATCGCGGAGATGGTTACCGTGGAGACAAGCTTCTTAATCTTTTCTTCCAATCTTTCAGAGATTCAGGTATTGCTGTTTCCATAGTTCGTCATATTTTGACTACACCTAAACTTGCTAGCGCAAATGCTCACTTTGTATTGCAGATTGTTAATTCTGGTGCTTTATCACTTGGAGATTTGGTTGAAGCTTTGAAGGAATCTAACTTGCTTATGAATGTTTTGAGGGATTTACTTGGCAATCCAAAGATTTTGAGTCAATTTGGTCAAATTATTTTTGATAGAGTTTCTAAGGGATTGATTCCACCAAAGATCTTTGCTGCTGCAGCTGAAGAAAGTGGATTTGATGCTGCTGGATTTTTCAAAGCAGCTGGTATTGATATGGCTATTGCTTTAGAATAAATGGATTCTTTAAGCTAATGGACTTAGGTGCTTCTCCAGGATTGCCGGTGCCACTGCGGTAATGTATCCAACTGGGTTTCACATCAATATTGTTTACCTCTTTATTTTTATATGTTATAGCTTCTTTTCCGATTAGTGGACTCTCTTTTCTCTCTCATTGTTTTTAGTTTGTTTTACAACCCAATAAATTTTGTTTACTTTGTTTTATTTAATTACAACCAAAATTTGATTTGTAATTTTGTATGTTTAAATTTATTTGCAACCACTGAGTTAAACTGCTTATTCAGGTGGGTGCCATATTCAAAGCAAACGACTTCTAGACACGCTCCACTCTTTTGAAGAAATTGTGAAAGTATAAACAACCCAAAAAGATAATAATCTACTAGCCATTATTCATATATTGTTATAAATGTTTTTGACATTGATTATTTATACCAAGTTCCTGTGGTTAAAAGTCTTGTATTCTACTGAATCCAATAAATTTCTAACATATACGTATAGCAAATGTCAAATACTTTAAGATCAAGGTTTCCCAAGTCTTCTTTTACTTCATTAAGTAATTTCGTTGAAAATCCTTAAAAATTGCTAAGATGGAGTTGATTATATGTCTGGAATGTGTGTGATGTGGTTTAATTGGTTAACAAAATGAGTTGATTAAAATAAATGTTGATATTTTTGTTTAACGCGTCTCTCAGAATAATTTTATTTTATTTTTAATTTTTTTTTATATTTTCCATGAAACATGAAGAATACGCGTAATTTTTTTAAGTTGATTTATTTGACTCCCACTGATTGCTTTCTTACTTATGCTATCACAATAATATCACCACCTGCACCCACCACCATCGCTTGTTTATAGATACTATATCTTATCCATAGAAGAAATGCTGTCAAGAGCTACTAAACTTGCAAAACTAAAACAGCTTAGAGAGGCTAGAAAAACTGGTAAATCAATCTTACCCCAATCAGATGATGAAGATGTTGAAGACATTCTCGATAATGCCGCTATTTATGATGAAGTTGATGAAGATACTTATAGACAACACAAAAGAAATCAATTGATGAACGATGATTTTATTGTTGATGATAATGGAGAAGGTTATGTTGACAATGGTGTTGACGAATGGGATGATCTGGCTTCTAGACCAAATTACTATTCTGATGAAGACGACGACAATGATGGTTCAAGGAAGAGAAAAAAGAAGAGCAATAATAACAAGCCAACTAAAGTGGTGAAAATGCAACTGATTAATAGTTTCTTCAAACCAGCTAATAGATTAAATCCAAGCAAGAAAGTGGATGCCAATATTGATGATATTCTTGACGATTTTAAAGATGATGATGATGATTTTTTATCAAAGAAGAAGAATAAGGCAAAATCTATGACATCTAAAGTGAAAAAGGAACAAACGAAAACGAAAATAGTTTCTCCATTCGATTTTTCAACTTCATCTGCTCCAAAAACTAAACGAGTACCATTTGTTGAGGATTTCAATGCGTCAAGTGACTATACTATGGACATGGATAACGATGATGATCATGATGATCTACAGAGTCTTGAACAACAACCTTCCTCCCCAATTAAAATTATAAAAGTTGACACCCCAGAAACAAGTTTTCTTAAGGAGCAAAAGGTTTCAAAATCTCCTCAACCTATCAAGCCAGTAGTGCAGGAAATTGAGGAGGATGAAGATGATGAGGAAGATGATGTGATATACGCAAAACGTCCAAGGGCTGCTGCGGTAAAGAGGGACACAGTCACAACTACAATGTCAGCCGTCAAGGCTGCTGCTTTGCCTTCCTCCTCTCCTACAAGAATTACTTCAACTTCATTCGCCAATCATACTGAAAAGTTAAATGAGTCCATAATTGTTGATGATGATACCAATGACTCGTTCAAAATGTTCTGGTTAGATTATTGTGAAGTTGATCAAACATTATTATTATTTGGGAAAATTTTAACTAAAGAAGGTAAATTGGTTTCAGGTGTTGTTCAAGTCAATGGTCTATGTCGTGAATTGTATTTCTTACCGCGTAAGCATCGTTTGGTTGATGGAGTTGAAGATCAAACTGAACCTATCGAAACCCTTGATGTACATGAAGAAGTTGCCCCCATTTTCTTGGAACAATATAATCTAGAAGAATTGAAAGCAAAGCCTGAAACTATGAAATATGCGTTCGAATTAGCCAATATTCCTAAAGAGACTGAATATTTAAAAGTTTTGCTTCCATTTAAAACAGCAAGAAATCAACATCTTATTCTTCCGGCTGACACTGAAGGTGCAACATTCAAACACATCTTTGGAACAAACACTAGTATTTTCGAGTCATTTGTCACTCAAAGAAACGTAATGGGTCCATGTTGGTTGAATATTTCAGGGGGAAACTTCAATTCTATTCAAAACACCTCCCATTGTCAAGTCGAAGTTGCTGTTTCCCAACCAACCCAAGTCAGCGTCGTTACTGACAATTCCCCTCCTCCTCCTGATTTAACTGTAACTTCAATTGCTGTACAGACTGTTATGAATACCAAGGAGAACAAACAAGAAGTTGTATCTGTTTCATTGGCAACTTATTATGATTTACCTCAGGATGCACCAATTGATGAAAACCTAAAACCAAATGAGATTTTGACATTAATAAGACCAATTGGATCAATTTCGTTACCTCCAGGATTACAACAAGTTGCAAATAAGGATGGATTTCAATTACGTGCTTGTCCAAATGAAAAAGTCTTACTTAATTGTCTTGCTGCTAAGATCAAACAAACTGATCCTGATGTATTTATTGGGCACAGGTTGGAGAATATTTCGCTTGATGTGTTGGTACACCGTATGCATGATCATAATGTCATGACATGGTCAGCGTTGGGAAGAAGAAATAGAAAAAGATGGCCTCAAAGCTTTGGTAAGAATGGGAATAATTCAGGATATAATAATAATTTATTGATAAGAGAAATTTTCCAAGGAAGATTATTATGTGATATTGCTAATGAAATGGGTCAATCATTAACCATGAAATGTCAATCATGGGATTTACATGAAATGTACGATGTTGTTTGTCATAAGAAGCATAACCCAACAGAAATTAATTTTCAAAATCCAAATTATGGAAATGATCCGACATTATTATTAATGGCATTAAAAGAAAATGAATTCAATGTGAAAATTACAGCTGAGATTGCTTTTGGGATCCAAATTCTTTCGTTATCTAAACAATTAACCAATATTGCAGGTAATGCTTGGTCACATACCTTGAGTGGTACTCGTGCTGGGAGAAATGAATATATTTTATTACATGAATTCAAGAGAAACAACTATATCGTTCCTGATAAAGAAGACAAGACTCATAAAAACACCTCGTATCAACAAGATGCCAGATTGGAATCTACTGAAGATGATGCCACCACAGTCACATCCAACAAAAAACCAAAATATCAAGGTGGGTTAGTTTTTGAACCAGAAAAGGGTCTCCACAAGAATTATATCCTAGTCATGGATTTCAACTCATTGTATCCTTCCATCATCCAAGAATTCAACATCTGTTTCACAACTGTAAACAGGGATAGGTTCAATATTTCACACGATGAAGAACGCGATATGCCCATAATACCTGATTCGGAAATCTCCCAAGGTGTACTTCCAAGATTGTTAAATACATTAGTCACCCGTCGTCGTGAAGTAAAAAAATTACTCAAAGATCCAACTAACACTCCTTTCCAACGTGCTCAGTACGATATAAAACAACAAGCTTTAAAGTTGACTGCTAACTCTATGTATGGGTGTTTGGGGTATGTTAATTCCAGGTTCTATGCTAAGCCATTAGCTATGTTGGTTACGAATAAAGGTAGAGAAATCTTGATGGATACTCGTCAATTGGCAGAGCTGGCCGGTTTGAGAGTCGTTTATGGTGATACTGATTCTGTTATGATTGATACTGGGTGTGATAATTTGCAAGATGCAATCAAGATTGGTGAAGCATTTAAAATTCAAGTTAATGAGAAGTATAGATTATTGGAAATTGACATTGATAATGTATTCAAGAGATTATTGTTACATGCCAAAAAGAAATATGCTGCTATGAATGCATCAATTAATAAAGCTGGTGAAGAAATTGCCACATTAGAAGTTAAAGGGTTGGACATGAGACGTCGTGAATATTGTCAATTATCAAAAGATATTTCCACATTTGTGTTGATGAAGATTTTATCTGATTTAGATCCTGAGCTGGCACTAGGTGAAATATATGATTATTTGGAAGATATGAGAATTAAAATCACGAACAATGATATTAACCCTGCCCAATATAAAATCAACACCAAATTATCCAAAGATCCCAAAAACTATCCTAATGGAAAATCCATGCCTCAAGTTCAAGTCGCATTGAAATTACGTGCTGCTGGGAAAGTTATCAAAGCAGGTAGTGTCATCACCTATGTCATAACGGCACCTTCTGATCCAGAGGACAAATCGACGCCAGCAGAACGTGCAAGGTCAATCCAAGAAGTCATGACCAATCGTGATACCCTTAAACCTGACCCTAACTACTATTTAGAAAAGCAAATTTTTGCCCCTGTGGAAAGATTGTTAGAAAGAATTGAAGGTGTGGATATGATGAGAGTTGCAAGCTCGTTGGGAATTGATACCAGGAAATACATTTTACGTGTACGTAACAGTGACAACAACAATGGTGAAATCGCCCCGCTTGAGTCTAGTATTTCTGACACTGATAGATTTAGACAAACTTCTTACTTTTTGTTGAAATGTAAATGCGGTCATCAGTTCCGATTTGGTGGGATTCAAGCCTCACAGGATTATAAAGTCACATTTAATGGTGTTTGCTGTTTGAAATGTGAACATACTTTCCCGTTAATCAAGCTCACTTCGCAATTAGAATGCGCCATTAGACAACATATTGCATTGTATTATTCTGGTTGGTTGGCATGTGATGACCCAGCATGCGGCATTCAAACAAGACAGATTTCTGTTTATGGAAAACGGTGTATTGGTTCTTCTGGCCGGGCAATGGATTGTAAAGGTATCATGAAGTACAAATATAGTGACAAGGCATTATATAACCAATTGTTATATTTCAGCTCAGTCTTTGATATTGAAAAGGCAAAGAAACGTCAATTGAGACCAATTGTAGATGCTTTGGAGGGTGATAATGTGGTTGAAAAATTGGCCTCTGGGCAAGTTGATGCCTTGGCTGAACAGAATAGAGAAATGTTTGGTTATTGTCAAGAAGTTGTACAGAAGTATATGGGTGAATGTGGTCGTAGATATGTTAACATGGGAATGATTTTTGAGTTTATGAATGCATAAGAAGTGTATATGTTTATAACTGTGTGTAATTTTAGTTCAAGTAAATAATAGCAAATTTTTGCAGTAATACGTGCAACTACCAAAAAAAGGATAATTTGCTGGTTAGATGATCTTTACAACTTAGTTGGTAGATTTTGCAGGTTACTCTGCCTTTTTTTGCTTTTTTGGTTTTCTGTTCTTTTCCATTCAAAACCTTTCTGGAATAATAAACACGACCTAATCTTAACGAAGTAAAACTACTAAGAGAAGTTATATATTTGATAGGTCACCAGGGTAATCATCAATCGGCATAATGAACTTCAATCAGCAGCCCAGTGGGGGAGGTCAACCTCCGATGAACCCTCAGCAACCCCAACAACAGCAACAAGGAAGACAAAGTAATGTACTTGCCGGACAAATGTTGGCTAATCTTACTCCACAACAATTACAAGCATTCAAAAACCATCCACAGTTCCAAGAGATAGTGCGAGCATACATGCAGCGACAACAGCTCCAAGCCTTGCAACAGCAGCAAGCAGTCAGAGGTATGCCCCAACAGCAATCAACGCCCCAACAAATGCAAATGACAAGAGAACAAATGTTGAAACAACAACAGCTATTGATGAATCAACGAATACAACAACAGCAGCAGCAGCTGAAGACGGGTCTACCAATAGGAGGTATGCCTCCAGGAGGAGCATTTCCCCCTCAGCAACAACAGCAACAACCACAAATGGGATACAGACCAAATCAAGTCCCACCTGGTGTGCAACAACAAGGAATGAATCAATTATCACCGCAGATGGTTCCTGGAGGGAGGATACCTCCGAATATGGCAGTCATGAACAAGATGCCACTTGGTGGGAGATTACCCAATCAACCGGGAACAGGTATGAGTCCTGCAGTCGCTGGTGTTGGAGTTCCTGGTGGTGTAAGTCCTCTGGCCAATATTCCTATTGGAACAGGTATGCCTCCTGGTCCACTTATGGGAGGAGGGGTTAATCCTGTCATGGATCCAGGTATGGGTAGTAGTGCAATGGTTCCTGGAGGAATGCCTCCTATTGGAACTGTTGGCGGTCCTGCTAGTTCTCCAGTACAACCTATGGTTGGTGGTCCTGCGATTATCACTTCTAGTCTTGCGCCACAATTTCCACCAGAAGTATTGAGTAAAATTCCAATGAAAACTTTGTCAAGCTTTCATGAATGGAGTGATAAATTGAAGGAAGAAGGAAAGGATGTACCATATGATGTAAAAGTCTATGAATCCATGATTGAAAAAGATTCTCAATTCATAACCAAGTTAAATCAACAAACAATCAATAACAAAGTTGTTTTGGAAGGATTTAACAAAGATATTCAGCAGTATAATACTATTAAACAACTTCGAATGAATTCAATTAATTTGAGCAACAAAGGACAATATAATAATAGCATCTGGGGAGAAGGATATCAAGGGTATTCAAACGGCATTACAAACACATCTACAAAATTATATTTACCTCAGCGTGATTTGACTGATAGGGCGATAAATGAAAGAGTTATGAAATATACCAAAAAGCCCAAACATTACGTGCCAATTCGACTTGAATTCGATCAGGAACGTGATAGGTTCAAATTACGTGATACATTTCTTTGGGATTTGAACGAAGAAGGAATGACAGTTGAATCATTTGTGAAACAACTACTTGAAGATTATAAATTCATTCCTAAGGGTTATTTCGATACCATTGTAACTACTGTTAAAGAACAAATTAGTGATTATCTGAAAAAACCGCTTAAGACAATGGGTGAAATTAGAGTACCAATTAAGCTTGATATAACTATCAATAATACCCAATTAACAGATCAATTCGAATGGGATATTTTGAATTTCAATGAACATGATCCAGAAGAGTTCGCTATGGTTATGACTGATGAATTGTGTTTGCCAGGTGAATTCACAACAGCTATTGCTCATACTATTCGAGAACAAATGCAATTTTATCACAAAGCTTTAAATTTAGTAGGTTATAATTATGATGGGGCTCCTGTTCATGAAGATGAGATTAGAAATCATCTATTACCTTCATTAAGATTAGTCTCGAAAAATTATGAAGTTGTTGATGATTTCTTTTCAATTTTAAGAAATCCCACCAATGTTGCTGATTTCTCTCCATCATTGGTGAAATTAACCCAATTGGAAGTTGAACGACTTGAAAAAGAAATTGAAAGAGAAAGTAGACGAAAGCGTCGTCATAACCTTGCTGATGATCAACCTACTGTTGTAAGCGGTCGTGGAATAACTTCTCGTCGTATTGCTGCACATGCCGCTCGTGGTGGACCAACATTACCTGATTTAACTGATTTGCCAAAGACATTTAGAACCCCTGCACCCTCATCAATCTTACCTGGTGCTGTAGATTTGGGTGTGCCAGAAGTATATGAATATAATGAGATTTATATTAATCGTACTCAGGTGAGGAATCCTGATTATAAACCACCGACTCCTGAGTATAGCGATAGTGAAAGGTGTACTTTTGATCACAATCCTATTTTAGGTAGTTTGACGGTTAGCATTAAATTGCCAAGAAGAAGGTAAGAGTGTATGTATGTATGTAATATTAATAAAATGTTGTATAAATGATAGGAGGAGTGTGTTAAGCCGATATCGCAAACTGTGGTTCAGTCAAATGCCCTACATGATTTTTTTTTTAATCTATCTGATGATGATGATGACTCAACTGAAAAATTAATTAATTTAGTAATAAAATAGCCGCGTTATCTTGACAAAAGAGCAGAAACTGGGATTTATCAATCGCCTGAAAAATTTTTCAAATTCTTCCTAATTATCCTCTTTTCATCCTTTTAAATAAGTTCATTACTACGATGACCAAGCAAGATAAGGTATGATCGCACATTTATTGGGGTATCTAAACGAAGCCAAATTAACTAACAACGAAATTTAGCCAAAAGTAGACCCTTTAAAATCATTCATAGCGGGAGGTACAGCTGGTGCAATAGAAGGTATAATAACCTATCCCTTTGAATTTGCCAAAACCAGACTTCAACTTGTGTCCAAATCCTCAACTCAATCACGTAACCCACTTGTCCTTATCTACACAGTTGCCAAAACCCAAGGTGTATCATCTTTATATGTCGGTTGTCCTGCTTTTGTGGTGGGGAATACGGTAAAGGCTTCCGTCAGATTCTTGGGGTTTGATTCTATCAAGAAAATCTTATCTGACAAGAATGGTAAGCTTTCTGGTCCTAGAGGGGTGATTGCGGGTTTAGGTGCGGGATTGTTGGAATCTGTCGTCGCAGTCACGCCATTCGAAGCTATCAAGACTGCATTAATTGACGATAAACAATCATCAAAACCAAAATATCAAAATGGATTAATTTCAGGTTCATTCAAATTATGTCGTGATTTGGGATTTAAGGGAATATATGCAGGTGTGGTGCCTGTTTCATTGAGACAAGCTGCCAATCAAGCTGTTAGATTAGGATCATATAATGCGATCAAGACCATGATTCAGCAAAGTCAGGGACAAAAACCTACTGATCCATTGAGTTCAACTGCAACATTTGCTGTTGGAAGTTTTGCTGGAATTATAACTGTGTATACTACAATGCCAATTGATACTGTCAAGACAAGAATGCAAGCTTTAGGTGCAGATAAATTGTACAAGAGTACGCTTGATTGTTTTGTTAAGATATTTAAGCAAGAGGGGTTATTGACTTTCTGGAAGGGTGCAACTCCTAGATTGGGTAGATTAGTTCTTAGTGGAGGTATCGTCTTTACTATTTATGAAAAAATGTTGATCATTATGGGATAGAAGGGGTGAGATTATACAATAGACATATAGATGTAAGAATAAGTTAGAATATAATGAACGTTAATAACTTAAACTTGGTGTAGTACTTTATGTAATGAGCTTTCAAAAAAAATAATTCTAAAATCTACTAGGTCTGGTGAAGGCAGTAGTAGTACACAGCTTGTATTAGAGCTGCTAGTGTTGGTTGGTTTGTGGGTGTTCTCCATAATCCTCTAAGTAAATCTGACAAATTGCCAAATTAGGTAATTATTGCACGTGAATCGGGCTCGTAAATCATGTGATCAACTATAAATTTTTTGCCGCAAAAAAACAACTTGGTGATTCTAATATCACTCAACTTCAGCTCATCCAAGTATACTTGATCCAAATGGCATTTATCAATATTTGTTAAGGTATTCGGGGGATCGTACTGGTTTGTTGCTCCATTATAAATAATTTGATTTTTGTATAATTAACATTTTTGACCAAAATAACTTTTGTATATTCAATTTATTTCGAAATAATTGCAAAATTTTACCTCTAGATTTGATCAAACATTCAGAAAACTGTAAGCACTGATAAAATCAAACAACAATCCGTAAATAGGAGAATACTTTAAGACATAACATTTCTCTTTATTACACATAACACAATTAATTGTGATATATAGCCTACTCAGATTATTGTTGATAAGCTTATTATCTATTATTAATTGAAGCGAGATCTGAGAATTATTAGAGAAAACATCAATATTTTTTTCATTCTTACTTTATTTTGTTTTAGGTTGCGTTTAGCGCTTCATCCATCATCACATTATTTCATAATAATCATCATCATCATCATCATTGACTTTAATTACTCAACGATACGGAAGGATCCTCATATAATAATATGTTGTTCGCATAGATTTCGGGTGGCCATGATTTAGTTCGTATTTCGAGCATCGTTCAAACTTTTATCAATTTCAATTTCTGTGCTCAATCTGGGGCTTCTGTTCATAGAAAAGATTGAAGGTTAAATCAAAATCTTTACTTTCAGTCCAAACCCAAATTTCTCGTTCAAAATCATCGAGATGAAATTTTTGAAACAAAGGTTCATAAGTTAGCTCATGAAACTGTTCCTGTTCCAAATTCCACCGGCTTCATAATTGATTTGTTTCTCTCCCGGAATTTTTGCAATTACCCTCAATGGAAAGAGCGAGATACTAGCATTTTTCTCTCTTTGAAGTTTTATTTCAGGTAAAACTAGCTGGCTTCTTGATATGAACTTTTAGCCTCTTCTAGGTTACACAGAATATGGTAGGAAGAATCTGACCAGGAAGCATTGTACATTTGTGGTTAGGAAACTAAAGCAAGATAGTCTCGCAGTGGGGCTACCAGTAGCAATTACACTTGAGTTACATACAAGGGAAGAGATCCCATGAACCATAGTGTGGTAACTAATTTCCTACACAATGTCGTTGACAGTACAATGTAATAATCTATCATAAAAAAATTGTACAATTACGCTCTAACAATACTAAATATACATATCAGAACAGCTCAGTATTCTGATTAGATCATCTCTCATCATCCGCATTATCCACTTGTTCAGTCACTGAAGTTACATTGCTCTCGAAATTATTATTTCTCAGCAGAGGAGCCAATATCCTCTTCTCAGTTGCTTTAACTCGATAAAAATCAACGAACCCCTTTATAATAATAAACAAACCAAATGCTATCAATCCATATGCGACATATGGGGCTGATTTATTGCCATCAAGAACGCCCCCAACATTTACATTGCTATCCCCTTGGCTAAATTTGCTTGAATATAAATCAACTTTCTTCCCGCTGATTCTAGTGTTTTTATTTATCCCATCAAACGAATTAGCATCATCCGCCAAATATTTTTTGGGAATCTTGTCCAGATGTCCAAAGTTTGCCGGCACGATATCCCATCCATACATCACAAGAGTGATCCCCAATCCAACCTTCAGCCCTTCCTTCGCTGCATGGGAAGTATGTAACAAATAACATAATATAAACCCCACAAATTGGAATGCAACAGTAACCAACCCATTCCAAACAAAATTGGCAATATTACCAACTGGTAATCCTTCAACAAACACTTCATCTTCATACATGGGAGAAATAACATTCAGATCCCAATATTCTGGTGCCGCATCGGCAGCTGCTTCTTCGTATGAAGGTGGATTTGTTTCTTGCTGTTGAAGCGTAGATTCCAAGTCTGGTTTTGCCATAAGATTTCGAAATACTCCATCTGTGCCTTGCCCAATAAACCTACCCGGAGCATTCAGCTGCATACGACCTGTTGTAAGCCCATTATTTATTCTTTCGTAAGTTTGTTTGATGGGAATGAATTTATGAAATATATTTATGATTTTTGTACGAGTCGATTGTCTAGTATTGTCTGATAAAGATAATGATGACGAAGATTCTTGTTGTTCAAGATCCACATTGTTTGACGTCGGGTGATGAGGCAGTGTGGTGGTTGATGAGCTCGCTATTGGAGATTGTGCTGCAAAAGAGAGTCTTGTATCGTTATCTGATTGTAAATTAATCTGTGACGGTGAGATTGAGTTGATATTATTGTTATTGTCTTCAGATGTGATGATGTGGTCGTCATTTGAAGATGCCGTTGCAGTGAATGATGTTAACAACGCCTCTTGCTCTTCAGATTCTACAAGTCCTTGTTGTTGATTAGACGGCAGGACCAGCTGCAGCAGCATCATATTTGTGGTATGAGATGAAAGATCGTCGAAAGTATCAGCCGTTGTAGGCAACTATATATTATTGGCGTTAGTAAGATGATACCGGGATATCTGGGAACATAGCCCCTCAAATTATAATAAAAAACATACTTTATTGTAAGACTGATGTGTTGGCATTCTTGTTACTTAATATTGAAGAGTAGTGTTATTGGTCAAATGTCTATATCCCTCTAAATGAATGAATTTATATTGCAATCTATTATTATTATTATTATTAATACAACTACGTACGTAACTAACTAACTAACTAACTAACTAAGTAAGTTACTAAGTACTCAATTAATTAGTTTCTATAAATATAAAAATCAGACAGACAGACAGAATTTGCGAAAAGAAACAAAACCAACAGAAAAAAGAACCATTTGCCATTTTGGGAACATGAGTATAAATTAGTAATTTAACTCTGCTCACGAGTTTATCAATTAAGGTTGTATTATGAACCCTAACCCTCTTTTAACACATTTCATTTGCCTACATGGTTCACTCATCATAATATATGTAAAATTATTTATAATTAATATAAAAACTAATTGATAAAAAAAGGATCGTGAAGCGAAGTGAATATATGTAAAAAAGACACCAACGGGGTTGGGTATCATCATCCAGCAATTAGCAGCAAATAATAGTAGCAGTAATCATACTAGACCTCAATTGATACTGATTGAGGAAGTTAACCAAGTACGAATAATAAAAATATATATAACAAACACAAACAAAACCAAAATCTTAATAAAACAAATAAACACGTAAATAACAAGTAAAACATAGACTCTCTTCTATTTAACCAGAACCCTATCTTCTTTCTTTGACACACACTTTATCTTGTGACTCCGTAAACATATATTGTCTTATTCATTTATTCATTCATTATCAGGATTGGCAACTTGCAATGGTTTTCTTGGGAAGTTAGCCTCATCAACAAAACTGCCTTCACTTAATCTTCTCCTTCCCATCATAATTGGATTAACTCTAGGATCAACAAATCCTCCAACAGTATTGTTTCTATTTAGAGAAGTACTAGGATCCACAAATGGATTAGTCATTGGCATATCTAATGGGCTTGGTTTCACTCTTCTGGATCCAATATTTCTGTTGATTGGTTTGGTATCAAAGAAATCTTCTTCGTCATAATCATACCCATCATCCCTTTTCTTCTTCAAATAGAAAAATACCAATGCAACAATAATTAGGGCCCCAGCAACACCTCCAACAACACCTCCTACAATTGGAGCAATATTTGAGGATTTCTTTTCATTATTATTATTATTATTGTTGTTGTTGTTGGTACTGTCTGAATTGCTAGTTTCAGTTGGAGTCGAATCTTGAGTAACAGTCTTAATAATAACACTTCCATTAGTAGTATGGGAAGATGTAAAAGTGGTTTTATTGTCATCGTCCTCCGATTTAGAAGATGGACTAGCAGTTATGCTTGAACTCTTTGCAGAGCTACTTGAACTCAGATTATCATCAGCGTTAATCAGCGTTCCATTGAAGATAGACCCTTGGAAAATCGTAAATAATCCATTATCACCTCCACATGTTTGAGTACCATACCCTGGACATGGAATGTCACATTTATCATCATCCACCTTATTACTAGGTATTTCATCAAGACATATACATTTTTTACCTTGTACACCAATGTAGTCGTAACCGGCACACGATTCTCTACAAAGTCCTGATGTTTGAAAATCATCATTACCTTTGGATACTTCTCCTGATATAGATCCATAACATCCGATATAGTCAGCTGGATAGCTTGCTGCTTGTGATATTGGTATTAATGTTATAAGTACACTTAATAATGTCTGTAGTCTCATTTTCTGGCGATGGTTTCTATGATTTAAGTGGGAATGTATAGCTTAATGGTAGTGACAGTAGTTGTAGAATTGGTACTTTTAACTTAACGAGAAAGAAATCAACGAGTGTCTACTATAAAAAAAACGACTGAATGTCCGATTGGCTTAATGAATGAATGACTGTCTAAACAAACTAAAGTAAAGTAAATTGGTAGTTGGCAGTTAATTAATTAAAGAAAAATGTAATTGACGAAACAATCCAAGACAGTACTTAACACTCAGGCAGTCAGACAATAAACAAAACTTCTAAACTAAATAATTTTAAAAATTTTCCTTAAAATAGCCAAAAAAAGAAATTTCCTGACACATAATCCCACATCAGGCCTACCAAATTTCTTGGAATGAAAGGGGGTGAATAAAAAATTATATAATCTGAATGGACTAAAAAGGCGTATTCCGTACATAATTTTATGTCGTGTATAGGCTACCAATTTTAACTCAACCTGTAAAACCTTAACAATAGCTTTTGTCTTAACGCGTAGAAACGAAAAAAAAATAATAAATCCTAAATCAATTCGCGTAAATTCCAATTGTCAACACAAAAAGCATGTAATGAAAAATAATTACACCTTCGGTAAGTTTACCTGTTTAAGGTCAAAATGTACAAGATTTAACAAAGATTTCTGAGCGAAAACAATATACAATATACACCTCTTTCCAATTTAGGAATAATAATTAGAAACAATATTTAAACTCCAGTTTATGTCTACGCGAATATTATTCTGAATATTTCATTTGACCGTAGTTGATTGTTTCTTTACTATGATCAGATTGTGTAAAGTTTAAGACCACTCGCTAGAGGTGTACAATGTGCCAAAAGTCACCATCGGCCATCACCCAATTCAATCCCAATTGAGTAAATTGCATCAATCCAAGTTCTGGGCATCCAATGTAACAACGACTCCGAAATGTGCGTATTGATTTCATGCATTAATCTATGAAAAACGTGGCTAAACTAAACCTATTCCCATTCTCATTGGTTAATAAGTAGGATAGGTTCGTTTTTCAAGTGATGAATGAAACCTTTTATATAGCAGCTTTCCAAAACCGGTTTCGATTTTGTTATATCATACAGCCAATTCCTATATTATTTCATCAACGTATTCATTTTGGAATTAGACATGTAAAAAGATAATGACGTAACATAAATTACAACCATATCCTTCTTGACTAGATCTGAAACTGAAAGATTACAGGTTATGGCGGCAATTTTCTTCGATTTCGATTTTGTGACTTCTCCAGAATTGATAACAATGATCACAATTGTGAGATTTTGTTCTCGCCACAGCACCTAAAAGACAAATAGACTTGATTCGTTACCAGAGCTTGAAATTTCCTTCACAGAGGTTTCTGTTTATACTCTTGATGTTTACTCTCATAGCATGTCTAGACCGGAAGCGTTTTAGAGCACAGAAAGTTGCCAACATCATATCAGTTACATCATTGATTCGTGCAATGCTACTTGTGATATCCTAAGTAAAGGTATCAGTTTCCCACATTCTCTGGTATTGTGATAGATTTGCCAAATTTTGATGAGTAGTATAGCCAAATGAATAATCTGGACAAACCATTAAATCGATCTCATCATTCTATCACAACAAAATGTATAGGCGATACAAGAAAAGCTTAAAGCTGAGAGTATTGCGATATCTTTCACCGTTTTAGAGCTTTCAACATGTTCCATTCATAATCTCTTGATGTGAGATAGCGATTTTACAAAATAATTCGCGTTCTTATCCTGCCCAAAATATTTGCAACCAGAATATTATTCTAATTTATATTTTATTCCCCATTGTTCAAAAAACTTACATAATTTATTTTTTAGCCTCCAAAAGAAACAGATCTAGACCCTTTGAAGAAAAAACTGCAAAGGCAATGTAATAGAAACCTACTATTCACAAATTTCTATCACATCAAATATATTTGAACTAACGCAAATAATCTTCACAAACTGCCATACGCGGATAAAATCACTATACCCTTCCCTAAAGGAGAAAGCCTACAACCCCCATGGCGCCAACAATTCCTCCTAACGACCTTCCAATAACTGGAGCAATATTCGATGAGGTCTTCGCAGTATTGGTTGTGGTAGAATTGTGACTAGTGGGAGAGTGGTTGGAATTTTCTTGATTGTCGCGGTTTTCGTTTGTAGATGCCGTGGATGTGGTGGATGTTGTGACTGAGGTGGTTACTTTTCTTTCACTGCTGTTGGTAGCTTGAGCATCAGAACTAGTACCTTTGTCATTGCTGGCAATTTCAGCAGTACTGGATTGTTCATTAACAACACTAGTGATAACCTTTGCAGTGCTAGATTGGTCATTTACCACACTGCTTACCGAAAAACCAGCTTCAATAATGATGGTATGACCTGCAGTTCTGGTTGAAAAACTTGCATATCCTTGAGCAGTCGCACCACCAATAATACTTGTTCGAGTCGAACCACCGAAAGCATATCCCGTTTTCATAGCACCATTACTCGATGAGGTAGAACTTGCATGTATGACTAATTCCCCATTTGATTCATCAGAATCGGAAGAAGAGCTAGAGCTACCAGTAATCTCCCCACTAGAGTCTCCAGAATTATCATTCCCGTCATTGGTTTCACTCCCACTATACATGTATAAAGTATTTCTGTACACGCCATAAAATCCACCTTGTCCACCACATGTTTCAGGAGCGTATCCTGGACATGGGATATCGCACTTCTCATCACTTACTTGTCCAGATGGGATTTCGTCAAGACACACACATTTTTCACCTCGTACACCAACGAAAGAATAACCTAAACATTGCTGTCCACAGGGTCCCGGGGCTTGAAACACATAATCAGCTTTCGAAACTCCATTTGCTATGGAATTATAACAGCCAACGAAGTCGTCAGAAGCTTGGGATAACGATACAACAGTAGCAAAGACCGTGAATAGAGTTTGGTGTTTCATTTGGTGGTTAGGCAGTTTTGATAGAAAGTGAGTATCTCTTCGATTTCAATTTTTTCTTGGCTCGTCAATTGAGACTAAAAATACATCGTTTATTATTTACTTTCGGAAATATACCAATTTCGTATTATTTTTTCGGATTTATCACCAAGATCCAAAGCATCGGAGACAAATTATTTTTTAAAATCAAATTAGGAAATCATCTCGAGTACACAAACCCTAATACGCTTAAAAAATGGATAATTTATATTTTAACACTATACCAGCAATTTCATCCACTCTCCCTTCAGAATGCAAGTGATTTTAAGATCTCGTTCGGAACATCCTAACGTCCAAAGGAAAAAAAAGTTCCGCTTATTGATGGTGGTAAATTTATAATAGCTTTCATACCCACGTCAGATAGAGTTGTAGATCATGAATGCGAGAAGATTTATAGCATGACAAGTAACAAAACGGCTATCTGCGTCATAGTATGTCCATTTACATCTATACAAACTACCTTTTCCTAGCTTCATTTATCGCTGTGTAATAGTGACCCGCCATTTCCTTAACCAATTTCTCATCGACAATCATACAATTTCGCATATACTCCTTACTAGTAAGTACCAACTCGTTATATAATACCATCCGAGGTCTAGGTTTTACTTTATACAACGACGATGAAGGATGAATGAAACACCCAACTGTATTTCCTCCCTTTAGTTTAGTATATCCATCTCCCATTGTATTTAATTTTACCACATTCATGAAAAACCCACCTAAAAGAGCCTTCTGAATCATTCTATTATTAACTGGTTCAACCGTTTCTTTCGGTAATTCAATTCCAATCTTCTTAACCAATTTCATTAGCTGGTCAAACACATTCTTAACTCTTCTCATTGTTTTGTATTGTATGAAATAATCTTCACACCAGGATTTTGAATATCCCACATCACACCAATCCTTCCAAATTTTCATTAACATTAATTGATCACCTAATTCATTTGCAAATTCTTGTTTTCTCTTATCAGCCAACTCTTTTTTATCATTCGGCCTGTAGAACAAATTTCCCAGTTCATTGATCATAGCAATTATCCCAACAATTGCCTTAGTCACGTTATATTTCTCACTCAATAATATACATTTAGTCAAGATAGGATCGAGTGGGAATTCACTCATCTTTTGACCAGTTTTCGTCAACTTTCCTTTCGAATTCAAAGCACCTAACGCATACAATAGCTCTAGAGATTTCATTAATGACTCCTTTGACGGTGGGTCCATAAATTCGAAGCTGATAAGATCATTTATACCCAATGACAACAATAGTAAAATTACATTTGTTAAATTACTTCTCAATATTTCTGGCATTGGAGATTTTTCCAATTCATTATAAAATGACCATTTGGTAAACAATCTAAAACATTTTCCAGGACCTACTCTTCCGGCTCTACCAGCTCGCTGATCAGCACTGGCACGCGAACATGGTACTACCACAAGTGATTCCATTCCGGTAGTTGGGTTGTATGTTTTTTGCTTTACATAACCTGGATCAACGACATAACTAATCCCATCAATAGTGATCGACGTTTCGGCGATGTTTGTAGCAAGCACAACCTTTCGGGTTCCTTTTGGTGTTGGTTCGAAGATCTTGGATTGGAGTTCTGGTGGGAGATTAGCATAGATGGCAGTTACAATCATTGGTTCGATCGTATCACCGAGTTTTGCAATTGCATCATAAAGCATATCTTGAAGAGTTTCAATTTCTTCTTGTCCTGTAAGGAATACTAATATATCACCTGTAGGCTGAGTCATATGGATTTGAAAGATCGTAGTCACACAGGCCTGGACGTAGTTAGCTTCCGGTTGTTTTGTATAGTGGATCTTGACTGGAAATCTACGGCCGGGGATGTTTAAGATTGGTGCCAGATTGAAAAATGTGGAGAATTGTTCAGCATTTATAGTGGCACTTGCAATTATAATTTTTAGATCGTTTCGACCGGTGGTGATATCTTTTAATAAGGATAATAAAATCTCAGTTGATATTGTTCTTTCATGTGCTTCATCAATCATTATTACACTATACTTCGACAATTGGGGATCCTTGAGAAATTCACGCAACAACATCCCATCAGTCACATATTTGATCATAGTAGATTCACTCGATTTATCATCAAATCGAATAGTATATCCAACTTCGGCACCTAATTTCACATTCATCTCGTAAGAAACACGGTTGGCAATTGATGTTGCCGCTACTCGACGCGGTTGGGTACATGCTACTACTTTATTGTTGTCACAATATCCAGCTTCAAAGAGATACTGGGGTAATTGAGTGGTTTTTCCTGAACCTGTCTCCCCAACAACAATCAAAACCTGATTGTTCTGCAATGTATCGAGAAATTGTTGACGGTAGGCGTATACCGGCAAACTTTTTCTTATCTTTTCAATGTTGTCCAATTTGGTTTGAAGAGCAACGGTTTCTGGTAACTCATCACCAGGCAACTCTTCTTCATCTTCTTCATAGTTTACAAATTGAGATTCATCAAAGACAAATTCATACTCCTGATCATCGTTCAATATTTTATCTTCAGTATGCAATGTGAGCTGATTCGCCTTATTGAATTGTTCAGTTTCCCAGTCAACAGACCTATAAGGTTCAGATGTTTTGTGATGAAGCAAGTCATGTTTTGATTTTGATTCACGAGGAAGTGAATATTCTTGAGAATTGCGTTTCTGTTTCTTGTAGTAATGGGATCTTTCATGTTGAGGTCGTATTCTTTCATGATGCTTTGGAAGTGGTTCTGATTCTATTGGTGAATGCTGTATTATTGGTTGATCTAGTTGATCAGTTTCTAGTTCGTGTTCTTGGGATAGTTGTTCGATCAGTTTCTCTTGTTCAATTTCATCATCACTAAAGTCATGAAGAAGACGCCGTCTTCTTACACCTTTTCCCGTCTGAGCTTCCCCAGTCATACCTATTCAGTGTTTATATGTGTCTTACCTAATGACCAATGCAACATTGAATGGTGGTGGAAACTTCGAACGAGATGAGCCCAAATTTCTCATTCCGTTTCGTTCCAACTTCCGCACACAAAAAAAAGTTCCGCCTGGTGGTCATCGCCATCTCCACTTGTTTTTAAATCCACTACACCGCCCAGCAATTAACAACAACAACCACAACTAAAGCAGCAACAGCAACACGAGTTGAGGTTCCCGCTATACCATGACTGGAGATACCACCAAGCCAACAAGACGATACAGTCGTATCGCACCGGAACACGATCTGGCTAGCTCTTTTATTACGCAGTCCAACGACGATTTTGCAATCGAAGATGACACGGAGCAAGTTACATCTCCATCGCAACAACCACAACAACATTCTACACCAGCAGCATATATCCCACCTTGGACAGAACCATATATCATTGGGATAGCCGGAAATTCTGGGCTGGGGAAGACATCATTATCTCAAAAGATTATTCAAATCATCAATCAACCGTGGACAATCCTTTTGTCATTTGATAACTTTTATAATCCTTTAAGTGAAGAAGAAAGAAAACTTGCTTTTAGTAATAATTTTGATTTTGATCATCCAGATTCATTGGATTTGGACTTGTTGGTTGAAACAGTTGAGAAGTTGAAGAGAGGAGAGAAGGTTAATATACCTGATTATTCATTTAATTTACATAATCGTACCTCAAAGACTCATACAATTTATGGAGCTAACGTAATTATCATTGAAGGGTTGTATGCATTATATGATCCTAGATTGTTAAAGATGATGGATTTGAAGATCTACGTCCAGACAGATTTAGATATTTGTCTAGCTAGGAGATTAACTCGTGATATCTTATATCGAGGCCGTGATCTAAGTGGGGCAATAAAACAATGGGAAACATTTGTCAAGCCAAATGCAGTTAAATATTTGAATCCAACTATGGATAATGCAGATTTGGTTATTCCTCGAGGATTAGATAACACAATTGCAATCAATCTTATGATTAAGCATATTGAAAATCAATTGATTAAGAAATCTAGAGATCATTTGAGAAGGTTGAAGAACTTGGGTCTAAATATGAAATTCAATATAGATGAATATAATGTCTATATCTTGCCTGACTCGCACCAAGTAAGAGCAATAAATTCAATTTTATTCAATGAATTAACTCCAAGAGGCGAGTTCATCTATTTCTTTGATAGAATTGCTGGACTATTGATTGAGTTAGCGCAGGAAAAATCACAAGAGTACGAACGGGTTGAGATTGATACTGGTGTAGCAAAATACCAGGGACTTAAAGCATTGTATCAATATATTGCTGTTAGCATCATGAGAAGCGGAGATTGCTTTATGAAATCGATGAAAAAATCAATTCCAGATATTCCAATTGGAAAATTGCTAATCCAAAGTGCTTCAACAACGGGTGAACCTCAGTTACACTTTGAGAGTTTACCGAAAGAGCTAGGAAATGCGAAGAACAAATTAAAGATTATGCTATTTGATTCACATATTAGTAGTGGTGCAGGAGCAATCATGGCAATTCAGGTATTGATCGATCATAAAGTTAAAGAAGAAGATATCATATTTATATGTTATTTATCTACTGAGATCGGGATTAGAAGAATCTTGAATGTTTTCCCCAAGATTAAACTTGTAATTGGGAAATTATCCAATATTGAGATTAGTGAAGAGGGTAAGTCCTTACCTTTTTATAATCAAGAGCAATTTTTGGATTCCCATTGGCATTTTAGAAATAGATTTATAGACAGTTTATACTTTGGAACCGATTAGAATGGTGGTTATTATTAATATATGTTGATATATACTTCAATGGTTAATCCATACTAAAACCATACAGTAAGCCTTTCCATGTAGGCGAACTGATTTGGTTTCCCTGAAAGACACCACACAGAAACTAAAAATACAGAAAATTGACCAAGGATAGCGTGGTTGAGAATGTTAAAAAATATGAACGAGCTATCGCTCGGTCCTGGATGCTTACTAAGACTCTATACTGCATGCAAGCTTCATCATTCTTACATCATTTTTGGAGCTTCAAATTTTAATGCAATTGAATTCCGCCTTCTATGATTTCTAAATTGAAAACAACGTAATCTATCGTCGATATGAACAAGTGGTTTATGAGTGTCTGAAGTAGCTGCGTGGTACATAAAGCCAGAAACTGTATTTGTCCGATGGAAAGTTCCATTCAAGTCACTGGTACTTAAATTCAGCAATCTTGAATGTTTGACATTTGAAACTTCATCACTAAAATTATTCAAATCGCATATAGATATTCTTCGATTACCAAATCGAGTAACATGTTTGCTGGTGACATCATCATTTGCAATATTAGGTACTGATTGTGATCTAAGGTGGATATACTCATTCATACCACCACCGTCTCTTACTGGTCTAGGTGGATGAACCATACATAATGAATCTGCGGTTGACAGAGGTGATTCCACCAATACATCAGTTGTGGGAGATATGCTTGAATTCCTGGTAGTATTACCTGTTGGTGGATTATTATAAATCAAGAATGCGTTAAGCGGATGATTTGATGATGTTGATTCATCAACGGGAGATTCAATAGCCAATGAACATTTTCGAGTCATCATGGGGTGCTCTCGTTAAGGAATGAATGTTTTTTTTTATTACCAAATCGTTTTAAAGGATAGTTTGTTCTTAGTAAATGTGTCCCTATGGATATTCGATATTACATGTATAATTAAAAGTGTCTGTCTGAAGAATAACAAGAAACGAAGGAGGAAACATGTAAAAGGTACAAAAATATTTAAACCGATTAAGATGTTTCCCACTTTTTATAAACTTGCAAGTCTTTGTGTCAGTTTGAGCCCGTTTATTTTTATTTTTATTTTTATCCTATGTCAAGCGTAAGACATATCGAAAAAAAAATAAAAAAATATTATTATCCTTTGCAATTGCATAAAATATTCTGATTATTATTTTTTAAATTTGCCTTTTAAAACACACCAATCTCTTAACAAAGTTAATCCGGACTCTCCTATCTTCAACTTTCATCTTTTTCGGTTGTAATAGGAAAAATAACGGTATCAAGGTAGCACCAGAATGCTCAAATCCGAACCAAAGCCATATCAATTAACCGCGATAATGGATTCGTCTATCGAAACAAACAATGAATGATCACTCTTTCTCTTTTACAGAGAGATAAACAAGTTACTAAATAATAAAATGAATATTATTTAACCGATAAGTTTATAAATAATGTCGCCAATATGTCGTACTTCACTTCAAAGGTATCAAAATTTTGGCTGTGATCCTGCTTCAGGTGAAGGCCGGTTCTCCTATTACAATTGATGATATATATCTCCTAAAGCTGACTGAAACAAGTCGAGCATCTAATCGCAGCAACTATTCATAGCACACGGCATTTTTGTTCTCATCTTCTTGCAAAGTTAGCGAAGTTAGTAGGGGAGTCAAGACAATACGTAGCTTTCTAACTGGAGACACGAACACCACGAGTGCGATCGGCAGTATACGTGGTATTGGTGGTTGTGTTCCTGGTGGAGGGGAGAAGTGCCGGTGATGTGGGCCCGACTTTTTTTAGTCTTCTGTATGGCTCTTAACAATATAGTTGAAAATGTGGGAACAATAGGAGGGTATAATTACTTGCATATTATCACATCAACTTTTCCTATTGTTTTTTAAACAAACCAATTGTCTAGATCTCTTGTTAGAGCTTTTTTACAAATTTCTCTTTTCTTCATTTGTAAAGGATCCGCTCCACTTTTTGGAGGACGACGAACAAATTATTATTTGGCAATCAATCTTCTTTCTCAATTGCTAGAGAGCCATACGTTTGTGAAGTATGGATAGGTGCCAAGGTAGAAAAAAATAACTTGTCTGAAAACGTCATAATTACCCCTGGATTGAAATTTCAACTGATAATTGCGACATTACAGATGAGATGAAGTCTCCTCTTTAAAATCATCTGCGATTTCATTTTAGAGCACACATATTTTATTTATGTCAGATTAACATCGTTTATAAAATGAATATTTTGCAATTCATTATTTCTTCTACGTAATTTAATAATATGATATTATTTAGACTCCAATTCTTATTCCCCTGGATTTGCGTTCACCTCGATAATACATTAATAATATAATTGTCTTAATAAACCAGGTCATACATTTCTTGGTTTGGTTGTGATCGTTGCCATTTTATTTTTTTTGGTATTATTTCCAATAGCATTTACTATTAACAGAAAATGGAACATTACACAGAATCATTCACCCAGAAAAGGTTGATTGCATCAAACCCCAAACTGGCAGTATTTCTTTTTGAATTTCTTGTTTTAAATTTTAGTTGCGAAAAAATGAACTGTTGCGCTCAAGAAATGTCGCACTACAGAAGGGAGAGAGATAAAGATTGCTTCCTCCCACGGTCTGACATTGTAGTAAGTATAGGTGTATAGTTCCATATCATCAACGAGTTGGAATGCGATGATTGAACGTTAAATCAGACTTGTTTATTTTTCGGTTCCACTTATTTTGATTGCAACATGTTTCAGTTCCTCAGACTTGAATGACGTAATGACTTTTTTCTCCCCCTGTGGCTGGTTCTTATCTTTCCAAAAGCCATTGCAATTGTTGGATGTTGTATCCAACAAGTAACAAGGCAATTGACTTTCATCAGATCAATTCAATCATCCGTGATCTCGCAAATAGGCATACCTATGGTCATGAAAAATAGTTCTGGACCATCTCTACCTCTTCGGAAAATCAAGCCATTTATTTGATTCTGAATTCGTAAATAAAAGTATGGTTATGCTCCGGTCAGCAAGGCATCGGTGATTTTTGTGCTCATGGTCAGAAATTGAGTTAAGTCCGCCCCCTATTCCTCGAAGCCAGACTCGAGGATGAATATACCAGTGATAGATAGTATTACAAATGAAAAACGTAAAGTAACATCCACAATTCATGAATACCAGCCAATCTCATGACTGGTTAAGAAGATTATATTTAAGTTTAAGAACACTAATATTGCCGTTTCTTATATATAGATTTGAAACCACTATCTTGGAAATTACAATTTTGGTAGTCTAAACTATGAGATGCCAATATTTTTTAGTATAGATATCCATCGCCAATGGTGAGGTTCATGCAAGGGACATTCTTCATGCATAAAATTGATTTTAGGTAATATCGAGGGAATCACGATTTCTTTCTGACAGGTTACTTTAACTGATCAATGTTGGGAAAGGGTAGAATAGTATAGCTTGTATACTTCGTCAAGCTCTGTTGCTAGAAAGTATAGTAATGTAGACGGGTTATATAGAACCCTGATTACCTCTTGTATAGTCGAAACAAAGAAAAAGAATATGGGAAGCAATTTCCCACAGAGTTCCCCATCTGTTGTTTACCCCATATACCATAAAATTATTACCAGTATCCGAAAAACGGTCAGAAATATATGCAGCTCCGAAATTAGTTTATATTTTTTGACAGTTCACATGATGATGCATACTAATATATTACCGAGAGTCATTCCCATCATGGAAATTAATGACGCGTTAATTCTTTTTATCCTAATGGTTGCAAATTATCTTATTTTGCAACTTTCTAGAAAAAAATTCACCGAAATCTTTCCCATCTTATAACAGACCTCCAATCACAACTCTAGAATAACTCTTAAAATTGTGCTATTCTACTTGCTTCGTAATTTTGTTATAACCCGTATACTGCACAAAGAATACGTAAAATCGTTGTCATGTCAAAAGAAATGAAACGAAACGAATACGCGTTTGATTTTCATTTCTCCTTTATTGATGGGAATAGCCTTTAAGAAAATCTATCTTCTACATTCTGTGCTCTCGTGTCCACATTTCTTTGGTCATTTCCCAAATATTGCTATTTCGACTTTTGTGCAAAGTGAATAGTACGTGATAAATTTAAGTGTTACTCTCTATTCTATGTAGAGTCCAAAATTATCTCCAAAGATTCTAGAAGAAGACGTTGTTTGTGCATTCATTTGATGATGCCTCGCTTGTATACGGATTGATGAGAGAGAATCGGTTGAGCCTAGTGGCACCTAATCCGCAATCACAAAACCAGAAAAGAGGCTTTTAGATGATCAAGGATTCATAGCTTTTGAAGCCATTCAAATAGAGAATTTTGATGAATTGTGTTTTCTTACAATCGCTCTCTTAAATTCCCAATATCCCAATGGATTTGAAATATTGGACAAAATGTAGCAAATACACACAGGTCACTAAAACATCCTCCACAGTTTTGATATGTTTAATATTGGTATATCGGTCAGATCTTAGAAACAACCATTGTCAACACTTAGAACCTACTGCTTAGATTGAAGCCAAGTAAACTTTTGACAAACAAGTACAATTATGCAAATTTTGGTGACCCCATCGTCGCTAAATTCAAAATGCCGTAATTGATTGACGAATGTACGTAACTAAATGCTGGAAGATGGCTCATACATAATCCCACCTGTTATACAAAATAGCTAGAATAGCTGTCATAGAAGCTACCGTATGCATTGATTATTTGAATAAGTTCAGGTTGCTGCAAACTTACCCATGCTATAAATCAAGATAAGTTCTTGAATCATTGTTTTGAGTAAAAAATAGAAATTGGATGAATGCGATACTTTTTTCTGTAGCCTTTAGGTCGTCCAAAGTTGGGATCAAGGATTTGATAGTAGCAGATAGCTTTGATATTTCAAAAGTTGCAAAGACATTCAAAGAAAATGTTCAACGAAATTTACCGGGATCAACCGAAAACAGCCGAAAGTTATTCATTCGTAAAATAAAGATTTAAAGTTTCGAATTGTTGGGGTAAACACGAAAAAAAACAACTTTTCACCATTCGGGTTTATAAACCCGATCAAATGTAAGGCATTTTTGAAGATTTTCTGGTAAATATATCGCACTTACATCTCCGACTATACATAATTAGAACTTCGTGCCTTTTAATTGACAAATGATAATTAAAGAAAAGCGAAGAATTTAACAAATTTCCAGGGATATCGATAAGATATGGAAATGTATAAATAAACCCTCAAATTTCCCCACTGAAACCTGTTACTTTGTCAACCGACTAAGTGACCTACACATAGGAATTCTTTTCCCACGCAAATAGCACTCCGAGACTCCGACACTCCGAAGACGAGAAGAACATTTTTGTTTCAGGTAACTAAAGAAAGTGCTACTACTGCTGCTGCCTACTGTTGACCAGTACTAATAAGATTATCAAACTTAAAATTTTATTTCATCTACAATTTTAGGTTTAGATAAAGATCTCCACCTTACAGGAAAGTTATCTTTATATATACTTACTTAATTGCTAGCTTGGAAATTTATTCATTGAGTATTTACCCCGGATCTCATAACTAAAATCACACATTCTGGGATTTTACACTCAAAAAATAAAAAAGATAGTCATTCCGGGTAACTTAGATCTTTTCCCCAAACAAACAAAGGAAAAGGAAGGAGGGAAAAAAATTGTTGATAAGTACAACCCATTTTCAGTCATATCACTCATTCAACTTACAGTCTCCCCAATTCAATTCAATTTTTATTCATTGATAACTTTATTCAAATTTAAAACAATTGATTCTTTCATTTATTCAATTGTAAACCATTCCTATTTATCCCCGCGTACATTTTAGAAAGAAATAAGCTTCGGTGATTCTACTAACCATTTACTCCATACAATTTTAGCCATCGACCCCCACCCCAAACCAAAAGTATATAGATAGAAAGATGTTACGAACTATTCAAATCCCTCGGGAATTAAATAACTATCTGTTATTATTATCCAAGATGGCTCCAACAAGGGTTGCTAATATTGCATTGCGTCAATTGTCTACATTCAAACCTGCTCCACCATTGAGTGTGAATGACATTAATCAAAATACCGTCACTGCCAAATATGCCGTTAGAGGAAAAATCCCCATTATTGCTGATGGTTTATCAGAATTGATCAAATCTAATCCTTCTAGTCATGGATTACCATTCAACAAAATTATTAATGCCAACATTGGGAATCCCCAACAATTAGATCAACGTCCTTTAACTTGGTATAGGCAAGTCTTATCAATTTTGCAATACCCTGGTATTTTGGACGGGGACATTGGTTATCCTAAAGATGTTATTGAAAGAGCAAAACTTATCCTTTCAAATGTTGGTTCTTTAGGTGCATATAGTCATTCTCAAGGTAACCCATACTTGCGTCAATCAGTTGCCAATTTTATTGAGAAAAGAGATGGATATCCATCTAACCCAAACAACATTTTCTTAACATCTGGTGCATCTACTGCTGTTTCGTACTTGATACAAATTTTAGCCGAGAATGAAAATTCCGGGTTTTTAATTCCAATCCCACAATACCCATTATATACTGCCTCCATTGCATTAAACAATGCTAAAGCTATAGGTTATTATCTTGATGAAGCTAACCATTGGTCTACCAATCCACAAGAAATCAGAGATCTTATCAAAGAAAATCAAGATAAAGGTGTGAAAATCAAATCTTTGGTTGTAATTAATCCAGGAAATCCAACCGGGTCTATTCTCTCACCTCAAGATATGATTGAATTGATTGATATTGCTGCTGAATTTGGAATAGTACTTATTGCTGATGAAGTATACCAAGAAAATATATTTAAAGGTAAGTTTATTTCGTTTAAGAGGGTATTATCTGAATTATTGGAACAAGAACCAGGTACCTATGAACATGTCCAATTAGCCTCATTGCACTCTACATCCAAAGGGGTTAGTGGTGAATGTGGTCAAAGAGGAGGTTATATGGAATTAGTTGGATTCCCTACAGAAGTCAAAGATGTTATATTCAAACTTGCTTCAATAAACTTATGTTCAGTTGTTTCTGGTCAGGCATTAATGGAATTAATGATCAATCCACCCAAGGAAGGGGACGAATCATACGAATTATACAAGGCTGAAGTCCAATCAATTCATAATGATTTAGAAATCAGGGCTGATTTATTATACAAGGCATTCTTGGAAATGGAATGTATTGAATGTAACAAATCCATGGGTGCAATGTATTTATTCCCTCGTCTTAATTTCCCAGAAGATAGATTCCATAAGTTGTTCTCAAGGGCTCATAATGCAGGTTTAGAAATTGATGATATCTATTGTATTGAACTTTTGGAACATACCGGTATTTGCTGCGTTCCTGGAAATGGATTTGGTCAAAAACCAGGAAGTTGGCATTTAAGAACAACATTTTTACCACCAGGAACTGAATGGATTGAAAAATGGACCGAATTCCACAGTGGGTTTATCAAGAAGTATCAAAGTTGATTCATTAGTATCTGGAAAAAGCATTATGGTCATTTAGAGTTGACTTCCACTAGATATGTAGGAATTATTTATTGTTTTGGGACTTTCGGGTCTCTATTTAGTTTAAAGAAGGTAGTGTTTACGAACCAAACTGTATAGCGAACCATCTCTAAAGATGCACGTATAGTAAAGCATTAATGTTTTAGAGGGTGCAAATTGGTCGCGGAACGAAAGCAAATTTCCTTGTACGAAAATGCCAAAGAACGCACATTATCAGCTTAATTTATATCTGAATTTCTATGTAAACGTTTAGACGAAGAATCATATACGCTACTAAGCATGCTATGAACGAAATATAAAAAGGTTTCCTTCATCCAATCCTCTTGAAAGTTTTTTTTCGGCTACTGAGACCTCGACCTGGTACTTCAAGTCTTATAGAAACTGGAGTGACCTTGCGGTAACTCTTGGTTAGCGGAAATGATCGATGAGAGTTTTTTTTTGCCATCAGGAAACCGTATGATTGTGGCTTTCAAGAATATATGAGGCATTTCGAACTTTCTATTCTTTATTAGAAAAGGGACACAAAGATTTGTAGCACCTCTTATTGCAGCAATGTGATTTTGCTAGTCGGCGGGATTTTGTTGTTGCGCAATGCGCTCGCGCAAGTGGCGGCTTCCTGATTTGGAATCATGCGCTAACACCAGAAAATAATCTTTTTCAACTTTGGGGGATATAAAAGTTACTACTTTTCAACAATCCCAATTCAAAAGTCTAAACCAATTTACTTCCCCTTCCTATACATATTCACTAGACCAATCATGGCACCTACATTAAAGAATCCAGAATTACTCCGTTCCAAGCCCTTCATCAATGGGAAATGGATCGATTCAGTTTCCACAAAAACCTTTAAAGTTGTTGATCCTGCAACCGAAGAATTAATCATCGAGCTTCCAGACCAAACCCCAGAAGAAATCGATGAAGCTATAAAATTAACAAACGAAGCATTCTTGAAATATAAGCACACCTCCCCTTACGATCGTGCTAAATGGTTAAGAAAGTTACACGAATTAATGATTGAAAATCTTGATGATTTAGCAACTTTGATCACCTGGGAAAATGGTAAATGTTTAACCGATGCTATTGGTGAAATCAAATATGCAGCAAGTTATTTCGAATGGTTTGCAGAAGAAGCCAAAAGAATGTATGGTCACACAATCCAACCTCTGAATCCAAACAATAAGGTCATAACTTATAAGCAACCAGTTGGTGCTGTTGGGTTATTATGTCCATTTAACTTCCCAAGTGCCATGGGAGCAAGAAAAGCCGCCCCTGCTTTCGCAGCTGGATGCAGTTGTATTCTTAAACCAGATGCTCAAACCCCTTTAAGTTCTTTAGCCTTGGGTTATTTAGCACAACAAGCAGGATTCCCCGATGGAGTTTTTAATGTCGTTTTGGTAAGTGTTGAATCTACTCCTATGGTTGGGTTGAAATTTTGTGAATCTAGTTTAATCAAGAAAATCAGTTTTACTGGTTCTACTCCAGTTGGTAAATTGTTGATGAAGCAAAGTTCTAATACTTTAAAGAAACTTTCTATGGAATTGGGTGGTAATGCACCAATTATTATATTTGATGATGCTAAGTTAGATATTGCCGTTGAACAATCTATTGCCTCAAAATTTCGATCTTTGGGTCAAACATGCGTATGTGCCAACCGTATCTACGTTCAACTGGGTGTTTATGACGAATTTTGTGAAAAGTTTGCCGAAAAGGTCCGTCAATTTAAGATTGGAAATGGATTTGAACCAGGTGTGACTCATGCTTGTGTTATTAATCAAAAGTCAATTGAAAAAGTGGAATATCATTTGCAAGATGCTTTGGACAAGGGTGCAAGGTTATTGGTGAAAGGTGGTAGATTACCAGAGTTGGGTAAGAATTTTTATGCTCCAACTGTTATAAGAGATGTTCCTCAAAATCTGAGAGTTATCAATGAAGAAACCTTTGGTCCATTAGGTGCAATTGTTAAGTTTGAAAATAAGGAACAAGTTTTGCATTGGTGTAATGATACACCATTCGGTTTGGCTTCTTATGTATTTTCAGAAAATTTGAACACAGTTTGGTATATGTCTGAATATTTAGAAACTGGAATGGTTTCAGTTAATACTGGGTTGTTTACCGATGCAGCTTTACCTTTTGGCGGTGTAAAGGAATCCGGTTTTGGAAGAGAAGGGTCCCTTTATGGTGTGGATGATTACACTGTTCTCAAATCCATTACTTTGGGTAATGTCTATCATTATGGTTAGATATACTTGCTAGTTGTATAATAATCCAATGTACACTTTAATATAGAATTCCAAGGAAAATTATTTTTTATCCTTTCTACGAATGAAGATCACCCATCCTTTTCCAGAAAGTATTGAATCACCTCTAGTGACCTCTTTTGTAAAGCTCATATAGCGATATGCAAAACGAGGATATCCCACCACAGCCATGGGTTGCTTTCCGCAGTACCCTTTTTCAATTTAGAAAATCCTCGATCAGGTTCAAAGGGGAAACTTTAGCTCCGAAGAAAATTATTTAACGCCTAGAAACTCTATTTTAGCCTTGTCAGGTTCGAGATAAGACTTTTAGATAACGGTTTACTTTTTGCTTTATGACTAAGTTATTACTTCTTTATTACTACTTTGATCCTTCAAAAGAAATTAATTTGATAGTTGGATCATATGAATACCGCGGGGAAGTGAAGGCGAAAATCAACGGATCTAACGGTGATTCTTGAGCAAAGAAAAAGAAATGACTCAGGAAGCAATAGAGCGAGTCAAAAATATTACTAACATGGTAGGGCATGATGAATGCACAATGTATACTTGATTAGCTCACCACTCTTCAATTTTTCTGAAGCTAGCTAAAAACAAAGACCATTCTTCTATGTTTAATTGTCACCTCATAGTAGGCCGTAGATCATGCGTACTCGGTTTTAATTGTATTGTAATTACATAGTAAATATTAGCGCTTAGTAACCAAATAGAGGCATGAAATTTTTGAACTGGCAAGGATTTATACACAGGAAGCCAAGATCCTTTTTGTCAACACAAAACGGCTGTGTGCTTAAACAATGGATATTGGAAATGCGCTGGAACTAACAATAACAATGAGGCTCATCGGAAATTGGCTAGTTTCAGCACAAAAAAAGCGAGTTCAACAATCCTTATAAACGGCAATCTGAGGGTTGTTCCCCCCTGCGGCTGAGTTGTCTTAACAGCGAGCTAGCTATTTTATTATTCTGCTCTCTCAGTAGGTCAACTAAATGGAAGGCAAAGTACGCGTTCATTGTTTCCAGAGCACTAATCAAGGAAAAAAATGGTTGAGTACACCAGATTAGAATCGCATATGCAACCTGACTAGGTATTCTGCATACGGATATCGCAATCCTTAATTTCAGAACGTAATTACCAAGAAAACGGTGATACCAGTATAGGTAGTACAAACTCATATCTCACCCGAGGTGCCTTCTGGTGGCACCAAGACAACACCTACCATAGAATTCAAAGGCCGGACATAACTGAAGGTTCATCTACAAAAAATTTAGGTGTAAACTCCGTCGGATTGCGGGTCGGGTCGGACGAATTGTACGTTTTTTTCTTCATTCTTTTTATTATTTTTCTATTTATTTTTTTAAAGTGAATTATTTTTTAGCTATTTGTAATTATTTTTATTTTATAACTGCAAAAATTAGAATTTACTTTTTTCAAGAAAAATATAAAAGGAATATAAAAGGGAAATAATACTCCAGATAAATTTAGACCCAAACTTTACAAGGAAATCGTAATTAGAGTAAACAACCTTTACCTTCATAACATACACAACACAAAACAAAACACGCTACACAATGCTTTCAAAAATAACAGGGATATACTACTTGAATAAACTACTACGCTCCAATCCAGAGTCGCCGCAGAATGATTCCGGGGATTCAATACCTCAGCCACGTCAAATATCCGCAGGTCGATCATTTTCATGGACTTCACTGTCATCTGCAGCGCAAGATACAAAGAAACAAAAGCATAAGAAAAAGACACCAACAACCATTAATAGATCTCAAGTAAGAAACTCAATACTGTCTTCACGCGCATTATCCGGAAGACGAGCAACGAAACGAAATCTATCTAAACAGGACCAAACACCCCAACTAGTCAGACCTCGTGCATCTACTGCAGTGTCGCTGGATTCGTCTTCAACTACATCTTCTACCAATTCTCGAAATAGTGTTGGAGGACCTAATTACAAATTGAGTCTGCCACAAACTTTTGAAGGATCTGATAATTTTCTATTCCACCATGATTTAACAATAGACTTGAAGTTGGTGAGCAGTAACAATATCCTCAATGATGAAGAACCATGGCAGTACAATCCCGAAGAAGGTCATGCGATCACAGTGGAAGATTCGAAGAAACAGGTTAGATTTTCATGAATACGAATCGCTTATCTATTTATTTATATTTATTTGCTTACTATATATGTCTACATGCTTATAGAAAGGAATATATGTCTTTTGGGGTGTTATGGGAATTGAAGGATATACACTTGTAATGTTTACATTGCGCGTTAAAGCATTGCGTGTTAAAGTTTATAGATTAGAGTTTCAAGAGCCATCGTTTAAGTTTTCTATACGATGCGAATTTATTACCTGGCAGAGGGGAAGTTTTGTGTCGAAGTGCTAAGAAGAATTAATTAATTAATTAGAGAGATTTGTACAGAAAAAATCTCAGCCATTTGGTCCACAACAGGAAATAGATCTTATCCCAGATTCCTATAAAGGACTGAAATACGAGCAATTATGATTGTATACGCGCCATAAAATTAGGCGCAGTCAGTAATGCTAAGTCAGATAACTCCAAGTTATAATTGAAACTAAATTCAAACTTTAGTTTCTGGGCACATTATGACTGGCTTCTGGAATTCCTTCATAGTGATTGCGGGATTGGACAAGTGATTCTTCTGCAGCTACAGTGCTAGTAACCATATACCAATTTGAATATGTGTTTAATTTGAAAGGACAACTAATGTTTTGTATATCATCGGCTTTACTCTCCATGTTGTCGTAGAACAAAAGTTCACGTTCCAAGAAAATTAAGGTGATAGATATAGAACTCTATTTTGAAATTCTAAGAAACTCAAGAACGGGGATGAGAAGAATTTCAATGATGAATCAGCCAAATATGCCAAGCGATATAGCACGTTCAAACAGTAGCAAGACAACAACAAAAAAGTTCTCCTTAAAGCAAAGAAAACGCCAAGGAAAACGTAAGCAGCGATGTGTCTCGATAATGCGCGACAGTACCTGTTTATGCGTTGAAGGAGCTTATGAATAGTTAAAAATGATCAGCTACGCCTCTTTTTATTGTTGGCGGGCTTTGAAAGGTAAGCGATTTCCTTAAAAGTGACACCAAATGATATGGGGTTGCACTGCAAGGACTACCTAAGATGAACAGGCAATGCTCTTGAAGGTTATCAAATTCGACCTCCTCCCTATGCACCTTTCATCCATATTGTGAACAATCTAAAATTGTTCACTTCCATTGGATTTGGACTTAGTAATAGGTTCAATTGGTTAGGACGGAGAAGGCACGATATTTCTTTATATAGTGATTACAAATTACTCCAGTTTGATTCTATTGGAATCAAGAAAAGAGTCTTTGTTTCCCGAGTAGTTAATTCACACCAGCATCTCAGAAATGTACTTGTTGTATCAACAAACAAATGGGTTTCCGACGTTGAAGCGCATTCAATTTGGACAGGTTATTTGAAGTTATGTTTTTTTCTTGCTGCACCAGAATTTTTTTTGCAACCAAATCAGTAAAAGCCACTTCGATATCCAGGAAGATCGTAGCTTTGCAGTTAACAACCAACAGATGGATTCAGGGATCCAAGAGTAGGTAGATTCTATGTTTGACACATTTGTTGTCTCAAGAAGTGAATTTTTTTCCAAATTCAAATCCTGAACTTGGCGTGGTAGATTTATGGACCTCACAAGTAGCCAACCCATTCTTGCTCGTTTAACAAATCTATTCCCAATGCATTTCCAACTTCATGGCTTTGTTAGAACAATTTTAATTTATTTAAGAAGATACCTAAAGAGGAATCATTGAACTCCACATTCAGATTGAATGGCACTCAAGGTGGGGGTGACGCCAACGCCAACTAATCTTTTCACTCTAATTCGATATGCTTTGCTGCAGTTTAGTCCCCAATTTGAAATGAATTCACTATTTATCAGAAGCGTTGAAGCGTTGATGCGTTGAAGAAAAGTGTGTAGAGGGTTCCAATTTCCTCAAGTCGACAGGCCAATAGATTTGTGAACTTCTAGTTTTCATGAATTTATTGATGGTTAAGGAGGACAATATGTAATTGAATGTCCTTGAATTGATACAAGCTGGACCAAATCAAACTAATCTAAGGGGTGTCACATTTTACAGTTTACGTTTGTTCGGTTTACAGTTTAGGACTTTAAATGACAGTTTTCTTTTTTTCTTCATTTCTTTGCATTTTTTAATTTTTAAGGTTTAAATTTAGAAACACATTGCGGAAGATTTTCAATTCACATACATTTTTTTACAAGCTTATCGTAACATTATATCGCCCATACCAAGAGCATTAACCTAATCATAAATCACATTGTATAAAGGCAAGATCCATTATCATTCGCACTGTTTACAGTCTATAGAGAATCCACCGCAAAAACCATTTAACATTCCCCCTCCCTTGCGCATTCTATACACGTTTTTCTAAAGCAATGAAGTTACATATATTATCAGTCATATTATTATCACTCATCCACAATGTCATGGGTGATGTCGAATATACCTCTCCAAAAACAGGAGATAAATTCTCAGGATCATCAGGTGCAGCAAGTGTCGATATTGCTTGGAAGGATGATTCAGACCCAGGGACTGATTTAGCGTTGGAAAACGTAAAGTCATATACCATTTCATTATGTACTGGGCCAGATGATGGTTCTATCCAATGTCTTCAACCCCCATTAGTGGAACCTCAAACAATCCCTAATTTGAAAACCACTGTCGAAATCAAGCAAGGGTTAGTTCCAAATGGTTATTATTATTTCCAAATCTATGCATCCTTTGGAAACGGAGGTTCAACTATTCATTATTCTCCAAGGTTTCAACTAACCGGTATGGATGGTCCTACTGGTACATTAGCAGTCACAGTTACTGGTGCTGTCCCAGACCCCCAAATTCAAAACATGAATGCTGCTCAAGGTATTAATTCTGCATCGTTTTCAATTCCATATACTGCACAAACAGGTAGAACTAGATATGCACCAATGCAAACCCAACCAGGTTCCAAAGTCACTGCAACCACTTGGACTAGAAGATTCCCTACTTCTTCGGTTTCCTACTACTCTACAAAACAACCTTCTCCTGTAGTATATTCTACTATCACCCCCGGATGGGATTACACTGTTGAATCTGCTGTCAACTATGCGTCAGTCGCTCCATACCCTACTAATTGGTATCCAGCTAGTGAAAGAGTTAGCAAAGCTACTCTTAGTTCTGCATCTAAGAGAAAGAGATGGTTAGATCTTTAAGTTTTTTGGGTTTTGATGGCAATTTTTTTTTGGGATAAAGACGGTTTTGTTGTATAGTAAGACGGTTTTGCTGTATAGTTTGGTTATTATATATACAAAAGAGTTATTCTAGTTTGTAAGTAATAGTATGTTTGATATATAACTTTGAAAACTATTCAATATCACTATTTGCATTAACTCTTGAAAATGAAAAAAATCTTCTAATTTAACCGAAAAACTCAGCTTAAAGTACATTCTTTGTTCCTTGAGAGTGAATGTTAGCTGTTTTATTATTGCAAACATTAGAAATTACGCGTTGGCTATCTTTGTGCAGTGAGAGCAACCAATTTTTTTATCTTTGACATTCGTGGCTGTGCCTGAAACATTTTGGCTATCAACTTTCTTTTAGATTATACAGATTATATGAACCATTGGTCATTCAGATATACACCCATCTACACTTTCTAAAAGACCAACATAAACTTCATAATGTGCATGCAATATCCAAACATAACACAATCAAAACAAGTTCTTTATCAGAATACAAGACCAAGATCTACTGAGCCAGTCCCAGTGAGGAATGAAAATGCTGTACCACTAGTTTCAGTTCAGGAGAAATATTACTCAGGGGACCAAGATTTAGAGAAGCAGAATATTCAAAGAAAGGTCATGTCTAGTCACCGACAACTTCTTCAAATTATACAGTTAGTTCTCGTGCTTTTATTATTTGTCACAGGTCTCACATATTACTTGGGTAAGGATTTTATCAATTCTTTAAATAAAGTGTTTGTGAATATGTGCCACGAAAGTTCACTGTAAAGGATAATGAACTCATGGATTACGTTTAAGTTTTAGTTACAATTAGGGCTTCGGAGATTAATTATTTGTTGTTTAGAGATTTCGAATACAAGCGTTATTAGCATTGAGAAATTATGTTGTTATATGTGCGGAATCTTTTTCCCGATACGGACAATTCCCCGCGGAATTTCCAATTTTCAAAAATAAAAGCGGAATTTTGTGTTTTATTTTACCGTTATAAGAAGGACCAAAACCCTTGAAATTTCTTTTTCATTTTTCTAAAGTACAATAAGCAATAATGAGAGTTTTACCGTTATTACTGTTAGTATCTTCTGCAACAACAGCTTCTTTGCAATCTGTTTTATCAAACGAACAACCAAATTCCCAATCCCTACTTGATCAATTATATGGTGAGTTAGTTCATGATGAAACTTCCTACACCCATCGTATCAAGCTTCTTTCAGAAGGAAAAGTGACCCCGCCTGAATCAATGACTATTGAATCACAACAGCAATCGGTGAATTCATATTTATCATTCAGATCCAAGTTGAACTTGCCTGATAAAGACGATTTTTCCGATATTCAACTGGAGCAAAACATGTATGGAGGAATTTTAACCTACGCCCATCTTGATCATTTCAATTGTTTTAATCCTGATTATTTCCGTGATAAAGATCACAAGATTGATATTGCAATAGTTGGTGCTCCGTTTGATACTGCAGTTTCATTCCGTCCTGGTGCGAGATTTGGACCGGAAGCAATTAGAAGAAATGCTAGAAGATTGGGTGGTGGTCCAACTCGCAAGAAACAAAATGGAAATAAAACACCATATCCCGCAGATCCTTACGATTCTACAACTCATAATTATTCAATTGTAGATTGTGGAGATGTTGGTATGACTCCATTCGATAATAGAATAGCTTTGAATCAATTGTATCGTGGACAAAGAGCTATTCATAAACATGATGGTAACGTTAACTCCATTCCAAATATAATTACTATGGGTGGTGACCATACGATTACGTTAATGACTTTGAAATCAATTTCGGAACAATTGGGGAAACCTGTTAAGGTTGTTCACTTTGATTCTCATCTCGATACTTGGGATCCAAAAGTTTTAGGAGGAGGGGTTACTGATTATATGAAGTTAAATCATGGTACCTTCTTGCATTACGCTCATGAGTTGGGATATATCCAACCAACAGGCAATTACCATGTTGGTATTCGTGCCCCGTACATTGATAGCGTATATGACCCTCAACATGACTCAGATTGCGGATTTCATATCGTGAAAGCACTGGATATTGATAAAATTGGCGTCAAGGGAATCGTTGATACATTGAAGAAGGCATTGGGTACAGAAGACCCAGTATATATTTCTGTTGATATTGATGTGTTAGATCCTGCATTTGCGCCTGCTACTGGTACAATGGAAGTTGGTGGGTTTACTAGTCGGGAATTATTGAGCATCTTAGATGGATTGAAGGGTATTAACTTAGTAGGAGCTGATGTTGTCGAAGTTAGTCCACCGTTCGATACTAATTCCGAAATAACTAGTTTAGCAGCAACTTCTGTAATTGATTCATACTTGAACTTGATGATTGCAAAAAAGTGAATCACCTGAGTCAAATGAAAACTAAGCATAAAAATTAAAATTAAAATTAAAAATAGAAATAAAATATTTTTTTTTTTTTGTAGTTTATCTTAGGTGAACAGAACAGAAAAGACTAGCTTAAAAAATAATTCCTCGGCCAAAGGTGAAAACAAGCAAAAGAATAACAACAGGTTAAAAGAAGAAGTCCGACCACGCCAGTTTTCAACTACTACTCCATTCCCTTTTTTCTCTCTCATGTTATATTTTGTATAGAACACGATATGATTCTAATATTAGTTTATCATAACGTTGGCAAATCTTGATAGGCTTGATTGTAACACCTTATTTTCAAACTTCATAACATTCTCATCTGCTTGCATTCGTTTCAACGCGACTATTAACGGATTAGTGTTGAATTTACAACGAAGTACAGATAATTTTTACATATACTTGCCCTTACGTAAATTTACATAAGGAATGACTCTCTTTATTAAGAACAAAATTTATCCCAATTGGCTTGGAAAGGACATGCGCGCTCATTTATAGCAGTATCTGTTGCTTTGGAAGGGTATACAGAGAGAAGGGTTTAACAATTTTTTAGGAAATGTAGACAATTCTATTGTAATATCGACCATTGTTTAGTCCTATTTCTATTGTCTGAAGAGATTTTACTTTATGGCTCTTTGTCTCCCTAATTTCATCCCCAACAAAATTCTTTGTTCTCATAGGACGGCGGAAAGTTATCCTTTAATTATGTTACATTATATATGTACAGCAATCTATTAGTGCGAGTATGTGGGGGAGAAGGCACACATTTACAATTACAATAGCGAATTTCTAATTTCACTTTACTTCGTTTTTAGTTCAAGGGATTTAATGTAAGGAGTGTTCCTCATTCTAATCTAAGATTAAAATTAAGGTGTTTATTTATCTTCAAATTTCCATCTATCTATTAAAAACAAACTTCATACATAAAACTTTAAACTTTCAAAGTTAATTTGGTGATTCGCTAACCCGTTACTTTGTTTATACACGATTTGATTTAACTTAAACGTTTCAATCGCCTTGGTTATATTATTCAGTCGCACGTTTGAAATATAAACAATACTCACCCCCAGAAACGCCTAATTTTGCCAGTTACACAAAAATTTAAACAACCCACTCTTCTTATAGAAAAAGTTAACACACCCCACAAGCTGGCTGCTTCTAAACAATCAACCACGTCAAACTAGTTGTAGGTTTCCCCAGTGATTATATAATATTGCAATTGACGAAGAATTTCAATTCATAGATATAAGCAGTTCTGCACTCAGTGACATAAAATAACTACATTAGATACCACACCCTCATAAATCCCTTCGCGCCCCTACACCATTCACGATCATGACTCGTGATTTAACTGCCAATAATACCCCGTTACTAAGGGATGAGGAACAAGAAGGATTTCTGACTGAAGAATTATTTGATTCCATAATTAATGACCTGTCAAGTTTATCAGACTCCACTCAAAACCAATCAACATTATCATTTTCGCCCGACAATGTACAAGATAATAATACTAATATATCTGATAACGAACATGCATATGGTGGTCGTGCATTTAGAACATTGGTGGACGAGAATAAATCACCATTTCTCCTGAAGGATAACTTATCCGTTGGAGAAAACTCATCTAAAAGGTATTCCGACAATGGCAACTCGCATATAAATATACATGTCCCACCAGACTATGATAGATATCCATTAATGTCAAGGCTGAATCACAGCGAGTCATCAGCAAACGTAAGCAAGAATAATTTACAACGTTCAGAAACGAGCTCCTTGAGTACAATGCCCCAATTTCATTGTGACTCAAGCCCATTTGGAGGATATCCTGCCTCTCTGTTTCCATTACACATTGACGAAAAAGAACCCGATGATTATTTGCATAATCCAGATCCAGTGCAGGATGCTATTTATGATAAACATAGATTTTGGAATGATTTGAAAAATGCAGATAAGCGAACTACACTTGGATTATTTGGATTCACTGTCTTGATTATAGTTGCACTCCTTTTGTTTGTATTATTACCAGTGTTAACGTTTGCAGGAGTGACAGTATACAGCCCTCCTCAACATTATGAGATTTTGACAAACTATGACTATCCAATACTAGGCTCGGTTCGACAATCATTAGTAGATCCAGACACTCCAGAGGAAGCATTAACTATAGCAGCTAGGGATGGATCAGATTGGGTTCTCGTTTTCAGCGACGAATTTGATGCTGAAGGAAGAACTTTCTATGAAGGCGATGATCAGTTCTGGACAGCCCCCGATTTACATTACGATGCTACGAAAGATTTAGAATGGTATGATCCAGATGCAGTAACAACTGCTAACGGAACCTTAAACCTTCGATTAGACGCATTCTTGAACCATAATTTATTTTATAGAAGTGGTATGGTACAATCCTGGAATAAGATGTGCTTTACCCAAGGAAGAATCGTCATGTCAGCAAGATTACCAAATTATGGAACTGTAACTGGATTATGGCCAGGTATGTGGACGTTAGGAAATTTAGGAAGACCGGGATATTTAGCTAGTACAGAAGGAGTATGGCCATATTCTTATGATTCTTGTGATGCGGGCATTACACCAAACCAATCTTCACCTGATGGTATTAGCTATTTACCAGGTCAAAAGTTAAATTCATGTACCTGTCCAGGAGAATCACATCCAAATCCTGGTGTTGGAAGAGGTGCACCTGAAATTGATGTGATTGAAGCAGCTATAGGTACTGATCCAACCGGTAAAACACCAAACATTGGTGTTGCATCACAATCATTGCAATTAGCACCGTTTGATATTTGGTATATTCCAGATTATAGCTGGATTGAAATACACAATAAGTCAATCACAACCATGAACACATACGCTGGTGGTCCATTCCAGCAAGCTCTTTCAGGAACAACTACGTTGAATGTGAGTTGGTATGAATTTGGACCTTATGGTCACAATTTTCAACGATATGGGTTCGAGTACCTAAATGATCCCCAAACTGGATATTTGAGATGGTTTGTAGGTGATGATCCAACCTTAACCGTACATTCACAGGCTTTGCATCCTGACGGAAACATTTATTGGAGATATATATCAAAAGAGCCAATGTCGATCATCATGAATCTTGGTCTTTCGAATAACTGGGCTTATATTGATTGGCCATCTATTAATTTCCCAGTCACCATGAGAATTGATTACGTGAGAGTGTACCAACCAAAGGATCAAATCAATCTTGGTTGTGATCCTGATGATTTCCCAACCTTTGATTATATTCAACTGCATTTGAATATTTATCTGAATGTGAATTTAACGTCGTTCAAGGACGGAGGATATACTTACCCTAAAAATAAATTGACTGGTTGCTAACGTTTTAAAATTTGTATAGACATTCTAACTTTGCTTTGTGTACCTTTATATTGCTTGTTCTTCAATTCTGCTATGTGTATTCTGGTTTAATATAGATTCTACTATTTTTTACATAAATGCTACAAGGTTTGATCTATTTTGAAAGAATAAGAAGTATCCTTATTTATGAACAATGTCAGACAATTCTAGAAGCCAAATCAAGGCATGCTTGAAGCCTTAATCCCTCTTGATCTGAGGTTTTAGAATACAAAAAATGTGTAATTAACAAAAGTTTGCAACCTTCAACCTAATCCATATATTTGCAAGAGAATAGAGCAATTTGGTGGAGGATCTAACTTGGTATTGTCGTACTTTTGATTCAAAAGAACTCAATTTAAGGCTAAAATATCTTACAAAATGGATCTCTAATATATGTCACCTGTATTCCAAATATAGTAATAATTTGAATCAGGAACATTGCTTGCTAGCAATGCTGGAATGTGACAAGTACACTGCTATAGAAAGCTTGTATTGAATGAGCCAAGGTTTCTATAATTGTTACAATTTCAGAGCTACCATGTGATTGCTTTTTTTGCAACCGAAGTTAACACTCTAAATTAGGTGACTGGTTCATTGTAAAAAGGAGAAAAAAAAGGGCTCTTAACTACGAGAAAAGCATAATTTTGCTGTTCCTTTCTATTTTTCACATAAAATAATTTCTATTGGGCTTGTTGAAAAAGAAATTTATAATCCAAGAGGATTTAATTGAGAAAGAAAATACAATACTGTTTGTGTAATTTAGAAAATAAATACAATGTGATTATTAAATGAAACAAATGATAATACCAGGTGCCAGTGTAGTTTGCCAGTGCATAGAGCCTGATGAAATAAAGTAAATGAGAAGATCTAAGAGAATATTTAAAGAGGAAAATTCCCTCTAAATTATAGAAATGTTTTATATAGAAAGTAACGAATATAAGTAATATTATTGTGTCCTTTATAATTAAATTACTACTACTAAATTTAGATGTCAGAAAAGGAGGTTATTTCTGGTGTCAACGAGGACAGAATTCAACAGGGCTTATGAGCTGAATTTATGATAGAGACCTACCAGTTTTGCATACATTCAAAATAGTATGGATTCAATAAGTATTAAATTTATCGAATTTGTTACAGAAAAGAATATTAAAACATATTGGATCCAAACACACAAGGTTACAATTCTTCAATCTATAAAGTGCTTCATTCTTGACTTGCTCTTACTAGGAATTTAATACAGCTAGGCCTAAAGATCTCGTTGAAATTATAATTGAAAGCGGGTGGGATGGTTTACTCTGTGCGAAAATTGCCTAGGAAAAATTGATTTTTAACTCAACCAATCCAGTAACACAACAACTTTGTAAATTGGAATATAATTTACTTTTTAGAATAATCTTACCAAAGGAGCTACCTAATGCTCTCCGTCTATTAATTCGGGTTCATATGAGCGATATAAAATATAAACTCGGGTTGTATGGCGAATTGAATTTGTTTTAGATTGGTTATCTATAATTGCTGCAAAAATATTAGTACTTTTTCCCTTGGCAGGCAAGAAGATACCTATGCATGTTGAACTAATTATACAATTTTTCTCAAACAAGGTTCCACATAATGTGATAATAACAATTTCTATCTTTTTAACTGAAGACATTTTACCGTGAGGAAGGAATTAGGAAAACTTTATGCAACATTTCTTTAATGGTTTAAATTTATAGTATAGTTCCAGACGTTCCGCAAGCAACTCAATAAAATTTCAGATCCTTGATCGAGAGCAAATGATTTAGAAGGAATTGATGAAACATTATGAAAATAACGCAAAGACATAACACTTGGTGTTATCAGAATATTCCAAGAGGAAAGGAAGTAAGAGATTAGTAATATTTTAACCCACAAGTTTGTTGATTATGGTGGTCATGCGATGAGAAAATCAAACAAAGGAAAACAAAGTGTCAAATGAGAAAGAGATTGTAAATTGCTTCAATACTATGGTTGGATGGATTTCATCAAATACTTAGGGGGCTACACAATTTCACAAAAAATATAATTACTTAGTGATTTTACGTAACTAGAATGATAAATAATAATAATTGTTGTGGTTTGATACTGATACTGGAAGTCATCCTCATCATCTTTGCTACGTGTATCATAACGGGCTAAGTTTAAACTTTTTGTCATGACTCTTTAAAATTTCAAAATTTCTAAAATTTGAAGCATTTTCCACTTTCTTTTCTTTTGAATCAAAGTTATATAATTAAACTTTGAACCACAATCGCTTTTAAACTGTCACCAATTGCCAAGTAGTTTTTTGTGTCTAGGAAGTCTAGCGTTTATATAAGGAAGTCAAGTCGAACCATCGCAGCTGTAGCATTTCATTGATTGATCCTAGTTCCCCGCATATTACACAAAACCACCCCTTAAACAGGAACAAAAAAAAATAAATTTGAATTGTTGCAACTCATCTCCCGAATCTGAATACAATCACAACTCTGCATTGACAATAGCCATTATCACAAGTTCAACGGTAAGAACAAGAAGAAGAGCAATCGCTTATTCAACTACGCTCAATCGTAAAGAAACCTTACATTCGCTAAACACCCAAATTGTGCCAAGCAATAATCTAAGTAACCGATAAACACCTTTGGTCATGACTGACCGAGATCTAACGTCTAATAGTTGGGAGAGTGATACCGACTACAACATTTCATTTCTCACATTTGATGAAGAATCGTTCACATTGCATTTCGATCTGCCTCCATCTTCGTCAACAACCACATCGTCGGGGCTGTTGGCGAGGGCATTTAGAGCCACAAATAATTATGCATCTTCTTCACCACTCCTTGCCAATGGCAGTGGCAGTAATACTGTCAACAGTGAATCGTCTTCCACGGGAGAAGGGTCTACTGCAGTCATATCCCACACGACTCCTACACGAATCAAAGATGTTCAAGTAGCACTGACGACGGATTACGATCGATATCCCGCCATAAACGGTTTTAAAGCCAATAGTTCATCACTCCTGTCCAACCAGATGGCCCATTCAGACTCGTCCACCGCATCATCAGCTAAAAGTATAGATCTCAACCCTTTCGGTGGATTTCCTGCACTGTCATTCCCTCTACACATTGATGAAAAAGAAGATGACGACGAATTGCACAACCCAGACCCACTAAATGATATAGTATATGACAAGAATCGGTTCTGGTATGATTTAAAACGTGCTGATAAGAGGGCATTATCGGGCCTATTCAGTTTCTTGTTCTTGATTATATGTGCCGGCTTAGTATTTATCGCGCTACCAATTCTAACATTTACTCCTACCCATCATTATGTCCCCTGGTATCCCACCTTTCCTATACTCACATTCTACGAATATCCAGCGCTAGGTGCCATCAGAACCTCCTTAATAGATCCCGACACTCCCCCGGAAGCGAAAAGCATAGTCGCCAGAGACGGCACTAATTGGACCCTAGTGTTTAGCGACGAATTCAATGCCAACGGCCGTACATTCTATCCAGGAGATGATCAGTTTTGGGAAGCTCCTGATTTTCGATATCATGTCACGGGCGATTTGGAATGGTATGACCCAGATGCCGTCGCAACCGTAAATGGCACCCTAGTTTTGCGAATGGACGCATTCAAGAATCATGATTTGTTCTATCGGAGTGGTATGCTACAGAGTTGGAATAAATTTTGTTTCACTCAGGGTAAGATTATCATGTCAGCACAACTACCACTATATGGAAATGTGACTGGTTTATGGCCTGGTATGTGGACAATGGGGAATCTAGGACGACCAGGATATTCAGCAACTACCGATGGAGTGTGGCCATATTCGTACAATACATGTGACGTGGGTATTACTGCAAACCAATCTTCCCCTGATGGTATAAGTTATTTACCCGGACAAAGGTTGAATTCTTGCACTTGCCCAGGAGAATCACATCCGAATCCTGGGGTAGGTAGAGGTGCACCAGAAATTGATTTGATCGAAGCGGCAGTGGGAATGTCACCGCAGGGCAATATCGGAGTTGCTTCCCAGTCAGTGCAGTTGGCACCGTTTGATATTTGGTATATTCCAGACTACAGCTTTATTGAGATACATAATATGAGTATTACTAGTATGAATACTTATGCTGGAGGTCCTTTCCAGCAAGCTCTTTCAGCGACCACAACTTTGAATCTTACGTGGTATGAAAGTGGCCCGGATCCAAGTTATCAAGAATATGCATTTGAGTACTTGAATGATGATATGCTGGGATATATACTGTGGTTCGTTGGCGACGAGCCAACGATGACGGTTCATGCGCAGGCACTTCATCCTAACGGGAATATTGGGTTCAGAACCATTTCAAAGGAGCCAATGTCGATAGTTATGAATCTTGGTCTTTCAAATAGTTGGGCATATATTGATTGGCCGTCGATAGTTTTCCCCGTGACGATGAAGATTGATTATGTGCGGGTATATCAACCAGAGGATGCTATCAATGTTGGCTGTGACCCTCCTGGATATCCTACACGAGATTATATCAACCTGCATTTGAATATTTATTCGAATATAAATTTAACATTGTTCGAAGAAGGGGGTTATACATTCCCCAAGAATCAATTGTTGGGATGTTAGAAGTTATGATGTTTTTGCATTTACTAAGTTTTTTATGATTTTAACGCTCATTTTATATACACTGTACAGTTTAGTTTATTATTTTAGGGTTATTTAATATTATATGAAAGTACAAACAATTTAGCTTTATCTAAAGTAATGACCATACATATTCCAAACCTTACGTACAAGATTCAATTTGGTATTGATATCAAACAGACTATTGTTCAATTCATTCAAATCTCTTATCCAATCGTCGTGTAGTTCTCTAGGAATAATTAATTCAGAACTTACGATCAAATTAATAATTTCAATTAATAACCTCCCTTCATAATCATTGTCCTTTTCAGAACTCTCGTTATCAATCATGACTAACAAATTTTCAATATTATTCAACGATTTCAAACAGACAATATTCAATTGTTTTCCATTCACGACAATTGGACGCGCGTATGTTAGATATTTATAGATTTGATATGTAATTATTAGTGACGGACTCATGGATACGATTCCAAACACCAATTGTTGCGATTTTAATAATTTATCAATTCCATTGATGGCAACTCCACCATCGACTTTACCCTTTTGTACTTGAATCAAAATGAGACGAAGTAAGGAACCAGAAAGTATGTATTTCACAGGCGAGCGAATTTCATTCTCATAGCGTGACATGATAAGAGTCATGTCACCATTGGAAACGTCTTGCTTGATCATATCAGGAGTTATATCGTTGATTTTGTTATCTTTGGCAAATTCAAGCATCATCGATTCAAGGGAGGATATGTCGGATTTAAGTGAGTCTTTGGAAGTGATTGAGATTTCATCATCGCGACGTAAGATATTCAACATTTCGTTGATGGGACGGATGAGCCAATTTTTGACAAAGCCGATAATTGGTTCTATTCCGTTATACTTTATCCAAGCGATGATTTCTTCGTAGTTGTTGTAGATATTTGCAGTCTGGGAAGGTCCGTATCTAATAATAAGGAGGATAACAGGCCAATAGCGTGTTAAGAAAGATGGTTTGTCTGTTTCGTCATATTTGAGTTTATCGAATTTAGTGACCGATGAAAGAATCTGGGTAATTCTGTCAATTTCATTCAGCTGTTCTTCCAATTGAAAAATAGCTTCTAAAGAATTCAATGTATCAAACTTGTCATTGGTATTAGTTTTAATTAATTTATCAATTGTCCCTGTATTCTTATCAATTTCATGTTGAATTAATTTCAATTTCATTTTGATATCCCTATTAACAATTGAAAATGGTGCAGATATTAAATATTTTGCTGAATTCTTGTACCACGACAAACTAGAAGCTTTGGAAGTTATGGTAAGGAACGACATTCCTGGATTATTATGAATTAGAATACTAGTCATTGATTTCTTGAATGCATTGTAGAAAGCTTGAGAATAGTATTTAAGCAAGGACCAATATCCGTAAACAGCATTATCTTCCTCAGTACCAACTGAATCAGTTGCTCTATAAGCATTATCATTAAATTCCTTGTTTTCCAAAAGATCACCAGCTTTATGAAGAAGATCTTTTGTGAATTCAAATATCTTCCGAGGCAAGATCTGAATAAAATAAATCAATTTATTCCTCTTGGAATTATGAATAGATTCCCAATATACCTGTTGATTCTTTAATATCAATGTTTTATAAATGATTGAATTGGATAAGTTGAGGATTAGGATCAATGTCATATAACAATTAATCATGTCAATTGTTGTTTCATTAATTGATTGTAGCTCACCTGAAGTAGCTTCGGCTTGCGGTGGTTGGATCTTAGTATAAATCTTATGTAGTTGGGATAATTCAAGATCAACAACATTCTTAAATTGGAAGTTTTCACAATCTAAAAGGAAATAGATTTCACTGAAAATGTCTTGTAAACTTCTGAATTGGGTCAATTGTTCACTGGATATGGAGACAGTTCCTTGCTCTTCTTCTTGTTGCTTGAGTTGATTTGTATATTTACATAAGTCTTCAGTTAAGAATGATTTGGTGACAAGATTTAATTCATCAAATTTCAGTTTAATTTGTAATGAAATACGATTGTTGTTATTTATTTCACGTAGAATCTTGTGAGATTTACGTGATTTGGGTGTTAATCCCAATGAAAAGAAGTCCATGATTCTTCTTTATTTGGTTGTTTACTCAATTTGGTGTATATAAATATCTTGGGGTGGTAAATAAAACCAAGTAATCAACGAAACCTTAAAAACCTCTCAATAAATAAATTTTTACAGAAGAGCCAAAAGAAGCAATGAAGATATTTGATTGCTACAATTTACGAAGTATGCCATGAGGAATTATTGTGTATCAATTATGATGATGTCATTTACAAAAGTTAACTTTTATGTATAATTAGTCTATGTATATGTATACGTATATGAGGATAGACTATATACTATGTTGTTATAGAATTACACTACTAGTAGAAGAAATCTATTCATCTTCAGAAGGTTTATCATCCAAAACACCCGATTCTTTAATTAACAAATCAATTTCTTTATCATTCCAAATTCTATGAATGACTTTGTCTTCTTGTAACTTACTTAAACTTAACGTAGCAAATTCCAATTTCTCACTATTAAGATTTGAAGCATCCATAGTTTTACTCAATACTTTAATAGCCAATTCACAAGCTTCCTTTAATGTTAATTCATCTTTATAGTCTTTCTTCAATAATGTTTGAGCTGCAGAATTATTAGCTCCAATACTAGTAGCCTTCCATCCACTATAGTTACCACTTGGATTTGATGTAAACAATTGGAATTGATATCTATCATCATATCCAGCATATAAGAAACTTACCCCAAATGGTCTTAACCCACCATGTTGAGTATAACCTTGTTTAATATCACACACACGTTTAATCAAAATCTCACATGGAATTTGTTCATTATATGTTTTTAAATATTGTTGTGCAGTTACTCTAGCATTGTTAACTAAAATACTGGCATCAGCAGTCATACCTGCAACAGCACAAATCATGTTATCATTAATTGCATATAACTTTTCAGCACTACCATCGTTATCCAATAATTTGGAAGTGACTTTTTTTTCACAGGCTAATACCACACCCTCGGTAGATAATATACCAATTGCTGTACCTGCCATTGATATGGCTTCTTGGGCATATTCAACTTGATATAATCTACCTTCTGGTGAGAAGATGGTTGTTCTTGAATCGTATCTTCTAGACATTATTCTATGTGGATTTCTATTCGTATGGTAATAATTTTATAAAGTACAATTGATTAATTTATATATCAATTGCTAAGTGTAATCAATCTCTCCTTGCTTAAGAATCTACAACACGTGAAAGGATGATGATGGATCTTTTGGTTAGACTTCAGTGGCAATTGAGGTTTGGTGAATTTTTCATTCAGCCGGTTTATATGCAGGATACTAACAATTGCATTTTACACAGCATCAGTCATCAATCAACTTATTCGTATCTTCCCCATATCAGATCTATATATATCCAAGTGGTAAGTAAATGAGACTATTTATAAGTTCATTGAATGTTCCAATAGGTTATACCACTCCTGAATTTCCTTCTTTATTTTGGCCTCTAGGCCCCAGTCAACAAGCTTACCAAAATTCATTCTTATATTACAGTTGGGATATTTGGAAATTTACGGTATTCTGGTCATTAATCCTATTTGGTTCGTTATACGTGTTTGTCGGAGTATTAGCTGCTACCAGTAATATCCTAAACAAACATCGTCATCGTCTAGATATTGGAGTGTTTGAATTAGTCAGTTGTATGTTCATATTGGGGTTTTATATTATTGTGGGTTTATTTAAAGGATTTTGTAGTGGTGCTATTATAGGTTTAATTATATCTGGTATATATCAAGCTGGTTCGCTAACTATGAGTACGTGGATCCCATTAACTTGGGCTATTATTGAAATATTGTATGATATTACCCTGAGTTATCTGACTAGTAGAATTATATTATAGGGGATACCTTTCCTGTCCCTATTATATTTAGATACTTAGATATTTATAGAAGAATTAATGATTTACGAAGCTCCACGAACTACTTGCGAGATAACTTATCTTATCTAGTAGACAGCATTGTTACTGTTGTTCCCTTCTTGTGAAATCGATCAATGTAATCAATCAATGTAATCAATCAATGTAATCAATCAATTAATGCCAATCAAGTAAACCCCACCAAACAAAAAAAATCAAATCAAGGGAGACATTGGAACAACATACACCTAAATACCTCTTCTCCTTCTCCTTCGTCATCAAACTGCGATAGACAACCTAAGATAACACAATGAATCAAGCCCCAGCTGAGTTTGATGTTCAATTCCTTGCTATCAATCAACTAGCTCACACTTTATCCAAATTACCACCAAACACCAACAATTCACTATCCGCCGAGTTAACCTTGAAATGTCTTTCCTTGATGAACAAATATCAAGCACTCCACCCTTCCCACGCATACTTAATCAATCACCTCAAATCTCAAAACATATCATCCCCATATGACCACCAATGGATCAACCAAATTGAATCCACGTCCAAAGCAATCCTCAACGAAGCCAACAAAAAATGTAAACAATTAGTAGTCGAAGAAACTGAAGGATTAGAACCTGCTGACTGTCTCGATTTCTTCCATTTAACAAAGCAAGCAGTAATTATATGTTTAATATCGACAAAATATACAGATGCAGTTCAATATTTGAATAACTACGCTACAGTGGTACAATTCCTGACGCAGCCTGGTACTCCAGAAAGTTTGATGATGAATCGATATGTCGAATTTTTGCTTTTGCAATACGCGGTGAATGTTTTTCAATTGATCTGGTTCCCTGTGGATGATAATAGTAACAAGTATGGTTCTGGATTATTTGGTGCTAAGGATGGATCAGGAGGGGCAGTGTTATCAACAAGTTCGTTCAAGCCGCTAGATACTATATTCAAGAAGGTTTCAATATATTACACCAAGAACGCAGCCATGTTTTCCGCATTAGATGATTCTGATCAACAATTATTGAATATGGACGAAATACATTATTATTGGATAATTAGATTCTTGAACCTATGTATGTTGTTCAAACAATTCAAATTTGTCGAATTCTACGATGAATTCACTGCGTTGTTCATAACCTACCCCACCAAAAACACGACAAAATTATCACCACTCAAGTATTTGATCAATGATACATCGATCTTGAAATCAAATTTATTAGTCATGTTCTCCATTGTATCGATTTTCCTAAAACCATTCTACACCCTTTCCTTGATCGATATTGGCTCTTCAGATGATTTCGTTATTGATTTATTTAATGATAATGAATCCAGCTTGGAATACAGGATGTATAATGAAGTGTTGGTCCCACTTTCTAATCGTGAGGTAAACAAGATACAGTTTACTTTGAACAAAGATGAGATATTTATCCAAACCCTAGTGGCGTACTTAGAATATAATCTCCCAGTCTCAGTTTCGAGATTTTCTAATAATGGGTTCATTGAATATATGAAACAAATTATCGATTTTAAGAACTTTATGGTGATAATATCTGCCACAAAAGAAATCCCCGCTGCCAAATTAGTCGAATTATTGGGATATGATGCCCTGAATTCACAAGTGGTCGCCACCATAACCAATCAAGTAATAGCGGTCATTTCCACGTTAAGATTGAATAAGAGTGGGATAACTTACGTTGCGTCTCTGGGATCATTCGTCCATGGAGAACCTGAAAAACACTTGGCAGGGGTAGAACTACAAGAGAAGATTGAACGCATGAATCGCGACCTTGTAGGTGATGGTTTGGCTAACGTTATGAAAAATATCTTGATTGAAAAGTTTTTTAGTTAGTTAGATTTAGATTTATAAAGTCTATAAATTAGGTCCAATACGTACAAACGCGCATCTAGTGCATTATACCTCACATTTGTCATATCCAACAGTACCACCGGTTTGGTGAGGAGCTGGTGAATGAGAAGGGCTGAGTACATTATTACATATATCCCACAATCATCACTATTGGTCTGTTGATCACACTTCATATGCAAAACTTTCAAAGGCCCATTGATCTTAAATGCGCTTTTACACATTTCCAACCGCTTGCATAGTTCGTCATACTGTGCTTTTTCGGCTTTTAGCAGCTCACAATCATCCTCTATGCGCATGGAATCGTAGACATATAGTCTGTTTTCGAGTACCGATAGGACAACAAGTACCCAATGATCACCATTATTTGCAGATTCGAAATCTATACTTCCTAGATCGTCCATGAGGTTCATAGGAATGAATACAAATATCAGATCTCTCAATTCGTCAACTGGTAGCACTTGTTCAATCTGGTCAGAAATGGGGAAATGAAGGAAGAGCTGAACTAACGAGGGGTATAACAATTGGATCTGAGATGTAAAGCTTTTGGTGATGGTGCTAGTAGTTTCGAAATCGGAATTTGAATCAAAATTGGGGTTGAGAAATAATTGGTGTATGAGCTCATAGACTAATGAAATATTATTGTCACACAACCATTCTCCAGGTAGGAAATGATCCAAGTCTGAAGTATATAGAGCGATGGAACCATATTGCAAGAGTTTCCTATCCCCGTCTTCTCTTTTCTTCCCTTTCGTGTGTCCAGTTAGTTTTGAATGCAAGTCCCTGATTTTTGTTTTTGTGATGTATGGATTAAACTCATTGATGGGGGTGGAAGAATCTGAAGTGGAGTTTAGTTCTTGTTGTCGACGAAGCTGTCGCTTTCGAGCGGCATTGACCTTCTTAGCCTGTCTTAATTCTTTCTTTTCCAGCTTTTTCAACTTCTTATGTGGTTTGTTTGTGCTGGTTTCCGCAGGTGGTTCATCTAGATCTTCCTGGTCATCCAGGGGCAGAGGGAGAGCAGTGGTCCAAGGAAGTTGATCTAGACCGTTGATGATTGGTTGTTGTTTTATTTTGCCCTCTTCTGGCGTAGAGTCTATGTCGATACCTTCTTCGTGGTGTGATATACAAAATCCCTTATGTTCATCATATACGATCCTTGACATATCTCAATTGATTTCCTTTTAATGGTTGATTGATGATAATTTGTTAAATCCGAAATTTTAATTTTTCAGTTGATGGTGCTTGAAGGTTGCGCAATGAATGACTTTCGTAATTTTTTCAACTCATCAACTTCCCCCACCACGTAGCTTCTTCTTTTCTTCCGGCTTTGTTCATAACCAGAAACTTTAAAAGGTCAATTCTTTAGAAAATGAGTTTACGATTAACTTGTAAACCTCTTCTTATCCCAATCAGGCGATACCTGAACCTCCTGATGGCTACCCGGCCTGCAACTACCGCCCCATACGGCACTGGCCAACCCACTCACGAATCCAGGCCCCATTACCTCCCCACCCCTGGCTACATCACACCAGGAATTACAGCTTTGGAATATTTCAATCGTCGTCTCGAGCTCTCCAAAAAGCTTCCACCTAAGTCATTGGTAATCCTAGTGGGGAACACTATTCAATATAGTTCGGGTGCCGTCTTTCATGATTTCCAACAAGATAACGATCTCTACTACCTCACTGGATGGAATGAACCCGACACTATCGCGGTTATTGAGAAAAAAGGAGATGGGGACACCGACGAAGATGTGGTGTTACATATGCTAGTCCCACCTAAGAACCAACTCAAAGAGCTATGGGAGGGTGCTAGATCGGGGTTAGAGGGTGCATATGATTATTTTAATGCTGATTTTGTTGAGGATGTGGCGAAGGCACCATTATATATTCGACAATTAATTCTGAATTCTGAATCTATATTCTGGGATCAGAAATATGATTCTCCAAGGGAAAATGACAAGATTACGTCATTTTTTCACATTGGCGCCAATAAAAATTTAAATTCAATTAACGATGTGATCAAATCCACCAGAAAACCAGTCAACCCTTTATCTGAGCTTGTTGCGAGTTTGCGTGCCATCAAATCTCCAGGCGAGATTAAGGTGATGCACGCCGCAGGTCAAATCTCGGCTCGGGCATTCAACAAGGCCATAGGTCTTGTTGGCTCCAGCACACCCATCTTGCAAGAAAAAACATTAGCCAAATACTTGGAATACCAATTTGTAAAGGGAGGATGTGACAAACAGGCATATATCCCTGTTGTCGCAAGTGGGTCCAATGCGCTCACGATCCATTATACTAGAAATGATGATTTGTTGTATCAAGACGAAATGGTGTTTGTAGATGCTGGAGGAAAGTTAGGAGGTTATTGTGCTGATATTAGTCGGACGTGGCCAAACTCTCCAAAAGGGTTTAGTGAGCCACAGAAGGATATTTATGAAGCTGCGTTAAATACAAATCGGAAATGTATTGAACTTTGTGATGAATCATTGGGTTACACATTGCATGATATTCATGAAGCCAGTGTTAAGCTGTTGAAAGAGGAGTTGTCCAACTTACCTGGATTTAAAAGTGTTACTGCAGGAGAGGTTTCGAGAGTTTTATATCCTCATTATATTGGTCATCATTTGGGATTGGACTTACATGACATTCCTTCTGTGTCGAGATTCCAGAAATTGGTTGATGGGAATGTTATTACAATTGAACCTGGGTTATATATTCCCCGAGATGATAGATGGCCAAAGCATTATCAGGGTATTGGAGTTAGAGTTGAGGATGATATTGTGGTAGGGAAGAGTAATGATGAGATTATTAATTTGACTAGCGGGTGTGTTAAGGAGATTGCTGATATTGAATCATTGATTTCAAGTGGAGGTGTCACCACTCCTGGTATAAATGATGAATTAGTGGTTTTGGATATTTAATAGAAAATCGAACTTGACTATTTCTTAGGCGTATAATCTTTTGTATATATTTATACACTTAAAACTATTTACATTTTATACTATTTTTGACGAGTTTAACGACCAATGTTTAATAATAAAGAATTCTTGGAAGCACCATCTTCACCTTCACCACCTTTACCATTTGGCAAATAAGTGATATTTGGAGATCCAGCTAAAGTGCTTGCAATTTCTTTAGATGCTTCTAATCTTCTAATCATTAATAACCCATCACCGGCTTTAGCCAATGCCTTAGAAACAACATCAGCAGCTTCAGCTTCACCCTCAGCTCTAATAACTGCAGCTTTTCTTTCCTGTTCAGCCTTTTCAACCAAATATTTGGATCTCTCAGCATCTTGTTGTGCAATTTGTTTTTGTTCAACGGCTTTAGTGAATTCTCTACCAAATGTCATGTGGGTGATTGAAACATCTTCTAATTGAATGTTGAATTCATTAGCTCTTCTAGATAATTCTTGTCTAATTCTAGCACTAACAACTTCTCTTTGAGTAATTAATTCTGCAGCATCGAATTGTGCTACAATAGATTTCAAGATTTCATTACCAATAGCAGGTAAGACTCTTTCATCATAATCCAACCCTAAACTTTGATAAATCTTTGGTAACTGACGTACTTCAGGTCTAGTCAAAACTCTTAAAGTTAATGAAACAGTTTGTAAATCCTTAGAACCGGTAGTAGTGGCAATTGTCTTTGGTTTGGTTCTAACATCAAATATGACTGCTTTTTGTAACCAAGGAATTAAGAAGTGAGTACCTTCACCAACAACATTTTGTTGAACCCCTTGTAATCTGTCAAATATAACTGCTCTTTTCCCACCTGGAACATCATACATAGCTGATTGAGCTAAAGCAATAGAAACACCCACTGGAAGGGCAATCTTGGAAAGAAGATCGGTCAATCTATGTGACATGGTGTATGGATTTATATGCTAATATTGATATATGTGGATACTATCAATTCGTCTTGAAAGCTTCTTCTCCATTCAATTGCTTTCTCAATGAAAAAATTCATTCCTTCCAAACGCCACTAATTGAATAATTGGTATCAGGTACACGACCTAAAATATTTCGCAACCAAAACTACCACTGTTGTTCCAAATTAAGCAATGAGTATAGGCACTCCAACGACGAAGTGGCATTGAGGCAGAATTGACTACTTTCCTTGAGAAGTTTGACAGCTATTCGGTGTGTCTAATAATGAGGATGAACAAACAAAAAAGAAAGATGGAATTACAAATTAATTTTCCTAATTTGTTATTTCCTAGGAATATTCAACCAAATTCTAACAAATATCAACAAATATTGACACCAAAATGTCATTTATTGATAACATAACATCCTACCATCGTTTTGAAGACACCAAAAATTACACGGAGGACCACTTGTATCTTGAGCACGAGATTCTCGGTACTTGGTACCGAAAACCAGAAACAACCTCAAATTAGCCAAATTCTCCGCAGAAGGCATCCTATCTCCTATAGCATCGAAATGACGAAGCGAGTCAAGTTGCTTACTCGCAAAGTGGTGGTAAATGAGACAAAATGTACACAGATGCAGTACGGAATATAATTCTAGATACCTCATCACGACCACGAATTGAAATGTACCTGTTTGCGAGAGAGAAGATCACAAGTAGGAAAAGCTAAATTTTATCCGATTCCTTCCAGCACTTCCACCTGCAAGATAAACGAAAATAGTTGTGTATGAATGGACAAACAAATTATATCAAAACCGTTCCGATGTGTGATTGGCTGCAAAAAAGAAAAATAAATAAAAAATGACATTTATATCATGCTAACACTACCTAAGCCACTATCTAGGGAAGGCAATGTATATGCGTATTGCAAAAAAACTCCTGATCTATATATGCGTGTATGACTAATTGTAGTAATCTGATTAGATTTCATAAAATTGATGAATTCTAACATCGCTTATTTGATTGATCACGAGTTTTTGATCGTTTAGATTAAACAGAAAATGAGCAAAAAGAAATGTGACGTTAACAAGAGAATATTTTTTTTTTCAAATTATTGTGAACAGAGAAAAGATCGATATGTAACCAAGGTTCGAAGGATCTCATCTTCAAAATTCGATTGATTAATTGTAGGATAGAGAACATGGCGCCAAGGCTACAAGTAACAGCAAGTTATCAAATAGTAATATACATAACAGCAACATGAAATTTATAATAGTGGTAGTTACCTATCGAAATTATCCTCTTTGTTTCTCTTTGGAAAATAAATACAAATAGTGGAAAAACACATTCATATACGAAATCAACAAAAAGCACTTAGGGACAATGAATGAGGGATGGTACTTGAGATGTGATAAATAGGTAGATTTTCTCGTTTTTATGGTTGGGATTATCAATGATCAATCAAGTAAACCAAAGTCCAGGCGGACCCGGCAGCAATCGATCCAATTGCAACCATCTGTAGACCTTCAAGTACTTTTTTATGCGTTCCACAATCATCACCCAAAGCAATAGATGTCTTAATGTAGCCAAAAATAAATAAAGTAATTAACATGACAATCACTGAGATTAATAATCCAGTCTCGACATAATGGGTAAAGAAATAAGGTAATAAGGGTACAAATCCACCAAGGAAATATGCTGAACCAATAGTCATTGCTGAAGTAAATTCTCTTCCTTCAGCTGGCTCCTCTAATCCTTTTCCAAACCTAATGACAAAGTCAATTAAATTCTTGGGATGGGAATCTAAATCCTTCAAGAATGATATGATTGTAGGTTCGCTTGCACCCAATTCAAACATGATCTCTGCAGCTTCTTGATTAATCATTTCTGGTTTTTTAAAGAATTCCAATTTTTCTTTTTTAACTTGTGAATGATAATATTCTGATTCTGATTTAGCAGCTAAATAACCACCTAATCCCATTGATATGGCCCCAGAAACCAATTCTGCCATACCACCAGTAATAACCAATTTTGAATCACCAAGTGAGGATAAACCGGCAGTCAAAGCAAAAGGGACAGTTAACCCATCGGATAAACCAATGATTATATCAGACATAACTCTTGGATCAAATTTATTGAAAAAACCAATTAAACCTTCTTGTTGTTCTTCTTCTTTATTTTCAGAAGAAGCTATTGAATTGGAGGCATTGATTATAGCTTCTTCAATTGCAATTTCTTGACCTCTATCTGAAAGTGGATCTACACTACCATTGGCATCGGAAGTTGCACCATAAGGATGTTGGCTATTTTCTAATAGTCTATTAACTCTGTCATATTCTTCATCTTCCTCTGTTCTCCGTGATATTAATTTTGCTAACACGTTCTTTATGGCTACTATTGACATTGTTGTTTAGTAATTCTATTTGTGGTTATGGGCGATGTGTCTCGTGATATAAATTGAAAAATTTATAAAACTATGATATTAATGATAAATAGTCAACTGAAACTATAACTATGTTGAGATTGTTGTTGGTAAGGGATTGTATTAAGTAATGATAAATATATAAATATATCTGTATATAATCTAAGTGAATATATAACGGTAATAAAACTAAGGAATATAAAAATCTTAAAAAGAAATAAAGAAAAATTGGGAGATATTGTTTATACTTATATTTTAGTTTGGAGTGATGTAAGAAGTCAATAGTATAATTAATATTGATGATGATGCTGCTCTTTAATTGTTATGTCTCCCTTCACTTATTAAATTAAATTATTAGTTGTTGCATAGAACACGACATTTTTGCACTACTAAATTTTGCGTTCTTCCCTCTTTCGTTTGTTTACATACACTGAGAAATTTCCATCTTTACAACCAAGAATTCCACTTAGAAATCACTTCACGTACATATACGTATGATAATTGATGAATAATACATTGATTAAATCTAGGCAGTACAGATCTCTTCCCCCGCAATATCCAATCAACTCAACGAAATTTTCATTTACAAATCTTTTACTATACCTTCATCCCTTAAAATTAAAGGGTTCGTAGCAATAAGCTTTATTTTCACTCATATAGAGGCTAGCCACTCCAGTATTCGGCAATATTGTAACTCATAGCGAACAATTTATGGGGGGAAGGAAAACGAAAGTCGCAAAAGAAAAGAGACATTTTGTGTCATATTCACACAGAAATAAAAATAAAATCAACAAGAAGGGTGTGAAAAATTACTGAGCTGACATTCACCCTGCTTGTGATTGGCTAATATATCGTGTAAGCAGATTTAATCCTGCATGAATGTATGTTTCCACAGTTTTTTCGGTAACGACATTCGAGACATTTCACATGTGCGGAAAATTTATTTTTTTGCGCTTTAGCGATCGGATTTAGACTGGTCCGTAACCGATTTTTGCAACAATTGTTACAAAGTGAATCAAGCTCACTTGATTGCTTTCAATTAAATTATAACTGAACACTTCAACACAGGATTGACCCAGAAAAATACACAAGCTTTATACTGCTAACACGGAAACCTTTATTTAAGTATAATATGTTACATTTTTCTAAACAAATCACCGAACAAGTTTTCAGATTAGAAGTCAAAATTCGGTAAGAACTTTTGGGTCGAAATTAAGGAGGAAACCCAACACAACTACTGGGGTTAACGCAGACTTGCAAAGTTCCTTTCGGCGAGCAAAAGCAACAAAGAGGTTCAAGTGTTAGAATGAGTCTTAAATGCAAGTAAACTAGATAGTTATGAAGAACTTGTCCATCAGAGGTAATAGAGAGTAATGAGAACCAGAGAATACTTCCAGTTGTGAGAGAACTCCGAAAGATTCTACAAAAAGACCGATAACAATAGAAGGTAATTTCAATTATTTCGCGGTATCTAAGATTTTTGATGTTAGTCAGTAATTCTCTGAAACCTATTCGTACACCGGTTTATATATTCTGAAGATTTTTCCTCGAAGATCAAGCGATCAAGAATTACTTAGCACTTCTGAATATTACCCGTAAGCCCAACACAAATTCTCAGAAATGAACAACAGCAGTTCAAGAAGTAGTAAATTTTTTGGCTTGTAGAATTCATAATTTATTTGATTGGGACAAACATTCATCAGATGATTGGCTACTCGATTGATTAGCTAACCTTCTAGGTGGACTTGGTGGATTCTGAAAGTGTTGCAATAAATGTAAACTTGAGATGAAAAAATGTTTGGCCAACTTTTTTTTGGTTTTGGTGAGAAAAACATTCAATTGAATTTTACTCATCGTCAATATGATGACAACCCATATTACATTTCATTACAATGACAGCAACAAAAGCAGCAACAAAAGAGAACAAACCATTGGAGTCTCCCACTACCCCCTTAGAAACTATCTATATAAATAATTTAAATGATAAAGTATCACTCACTAGACTTAAGTCAACTTTAGAAACATTATTCTCCAAATATGGAACCATCCTTCAATTAACCGCTCATAAAAACCTAAAGATGAAAGGGCAAGCTTTTATCACATACGAAAATAAAGAATCATCAAGTAATGCAATCAAAGAACTACAAAATCATGAGTTGTTCTCGAAAAGAATTCATATCTCATTTGCCAAATCAAATTCAGATTCGCATCATATGAAACACAACAATGTAGAAATAATAGAGAAACGTAAAAGAACCAAACAAGAATTGATTCTCAAACGAGAACAAGAGGGTAAGATCAAGAGCGGGATCAAGCGAGTTAAATTGGAAGATTGGAAATCATTACCTCGTCATAATATATTACTTATTCAAAATATATCACCTCCATCAGCCACAGACAATGAATTATCTGGATTTTTTGAAATCTATGAAGGGTTTATAAATGTTAGATTGGTGAAAGTGAGACATTTGGCTTTTATAGAGTTTGATAATGCTGAATTAGCGGAGAAATGTCTAAAGGGAGTCAATGAGGATGAATTAAAGCAGAAATTTGGTACTGAAGTTATATTCTCATTTGCCAAGAAGTAGAAACAACTATTCAAAGAAGGAACAACAGTTTGTCTTTCTATGTCAAATGATCTACGAGAAATAATTGCCTACTCTGGAACCAAGAGATTGCCTTATGCCAAAATGCAATTAGGTCATGGATACCTGGATTGTAAAGAGGAATGATTGATGTACCGTATAGCGCGAAAGAGGGTTGATTCTTCATTAGAATCCCATAGGATCTCGTATAATACTCGCACAGGTATACTTTCTAGTATATATAGTTATAGAATGTAGAATATTTATCTGCTTAATGCTAGACCGCTCGCATAATTAGGCAGGTATATAATCGATTTAAGAAAATAAGAAAATACGCACATAAATTAAACAGGTAAATTACACAACTAAAATACAATCACAAACTAAACATCTGATCAAAAGGTAAATCGCCAAACATATCAAACATCATTGTGTCCTCCATATCGACCCCACCATCAGCAAATCCTGGGGTACCATACTTAGCACCTCCACCTACACCTACACCACCAAGGCCAGCACCTGCACCACTGCCATTGGCATTATATGGAACATAACTAGCACCACCATTAAACAGAGCTTTGAAAGAACTGAGGGGAGTGGGCGCAATACTAGCCCTTCTTGAGATTGGACCTCCTGGGGTATTAGGTGCTCCTGCAGGTCCACCAGATGAAAGACCCGTCGTTTCGTGTTTCATGGATAACATTTGGATCCACAACTTATCGATTTCTTCACTATTATCGAAATTCAATCCAAATTCATTTGTGAATGAATTATTTACATTATTACTAACATTCTTATTAAATGGTTTATTTGTCGTGGAATCATAAGATCCTGAATCAGTGGAAATAGTAGATGCAATCTCCATAGGTGAAGGATTTGAGAATGTAGATGAAGAAACCGTACTTATAGAATTCTTCTTATATTCAGCCTCTTTACAAAATTCCTTACCAATCAAACACCCTTTACCCACACTAGCAAGTGCCTCTTCGCACATATCAACCAATTCTTGTAGTTGATCCATCGAATACCCTGATAACTTTAAATTCTCGGTCTTCATGTTTTCCATGCGGTAGAAATCCATATTGGTCACATTCGTTAATAAATACGTATGTCCCTTTGTGATTCTCCAAGCATAGTAATACCTATTGCTCAACTTCGATACAGCAGCAATCGAGACTTCGGCACACCTGGTAAGACAGGATGAAAACTTACATAATTCCTTATAGTAGCTATAATAGGGGGGTTCTGAAGAACATCTAAGATCATGATTTTGTTTTGATTTCATTTGATAAATCATGCAGTTGACTCTTACAATCATGGCTAAATGGATTTGATTTATTTTATGAATGATTTGCTCTAATTTGGGATTGATCACCATATCACAAATGACTTCACTGTTACCTAATAATTCAAAATAATGAGGCATCATATCCATGCACGCAATCTTAATAATCTTTTTCAAATAAAAGAATGAAAGTTCTCGATCCTTGGATTCATAGTGCAAAAAAATGTGAAAATATACCGAAACCAAAAACGTCTTCAAAGAAATATAAAGCTTGGTTGGGAAATTTCTGGCAAAGACATGCGTATCCTTTGTAGGTGGATTCAAACAATCAGCTAAAGTACCATACTTTTGAGCCAATAACACCTCAAATTCACTTAACAAGTTACACAACTCACCCAACTTTATCCTCCCAGGCACATTCAAAACCAACTTCAAAATTGCCATCAAAAGATTGTACAATCTACTACAAGTTGGGAAGAAACATGAAGTAACAAATCGATCCAATGTCTTATCTATCAAATTCTCGTTCCCCGCCTCATGAAAAGGAAATTTCGTATCATAGGAATTCGGGTCGATCGCAGTAGGACTCCCAAAAGAATATGAATTGTGTATATCTCCCAACACTAAATAATGCCAAATCTTCCTACCTAAATGATTTTGTTTCTTATTGTTTAAAATATCTGGAAATTGGTCCGGTTCACGATTTAAGCCCAACGAATATGCCATCTGGATCAATACAGCATTCAAAGTCTGTGAATCACCACCATCCGCCCCATCCCCATCCTCGGGGGCGTAAGTGTGATATAATCTCAAATAGAACGCAAGTTGTAAAACCGGGAAAGAGGTTTTGCGCAATATTTGAAATTGGAATAAACAACATTGGGAAACATCGACAGTATTGATACTTATGGGGTTTTGCAACAAATATTTAACACTTTGTGCTTCTTCAGACGGGTCAGTTGAATTTAATCTCTCTTCATTGACTGAGGCCTTGTTGCTAAATAGTGAGAGATATGCCAATCTTAATATCACCAAAAGGGTTCCGATCACAGCTAAATCCAATCTTTTTTCAACTTTTATTTCGTCAATTTTGACGTCCTCGTACGATTCAGGACCAATCATTTTAGCGATTGTTTGTCGGAAGTCTACTTCATCCAAAAATGGCATAAATGGGTATACCCAAGTAAAAAATCGATCAATCAATTTCCAAACGACCTTCTTTTTAGGTAGGATGAATTGAATCTTATCGATTAAAAACAATTCGCGATCAATTTGTCCCTCATAAAACGTCAAACCTAAAGGTAAACAATTCTTATTCAATTCTTCCTTCTGGCTCATGGTATCCTGCAACTTTTGTTGAGCGCTTATCCTCGATTTCAAAATATTATTATAAGGGATCATATCAGTATATCCATCTGTCTCCAACGCTCTCTTTTTAAACGACGCATCCATTTCACTCGATTCTCCAGCTATAACATCATTGTTCTCCTGGGTTATTTCGTGACTTACTTCAGCAAACACCAATGTCTGGGTCGAATCCTTTTCTTTCTTCTTGGCTACGTGGTCCCAAAGAACACTCAATGCTTTATCTCGGCGCATTAGGGAAGACCAAGCAAAGGGACCAAAGTTGACTCGACGATGGGGTTCTTTAATGTAGACTGAGGTATAGTGTTCATAGAAGTTGATTGTGTCTTCATCATTCAAGTACGGATTAAGACCAAGTAGGGTTTCTTCACGTGATTTGTCAGCAATGGGGAAATTCGGGGTTGAGTCTATCGACGTGCCATATCCAGGTCTGATTTGTGCGTGGTTGGAAATGGTACTTGCAGTGTATGATGGAATTTCAGCTGTGGGTGATCTATTACTAATCGGTCTAGCTGGAGGAGTATACCCTTGATAACTTATCCCCAGTGGCAGTTGCTTTGAATTAAACATTAATGGCGGAAGTTGTATATTATTTCCGGTACCACCACTACCAACGCCACCGGGTGGCGATTGACTTCTTGTGTTTGAGATATTATAGCTAGTTGATAACCTCCCCAGTACCAGCTGAGAAGCAGACGCGGGTGGTCCTTGATTGAATACATTTGAATCCGGAAGTGCCGGACTCCAAGCGGAGGCGATAAGAGGTGGTAGTACACCTGGGGTAGACGCTTTACGCATGGTGTCTGCAAAATTATAATGAGGAGTGAGCTGTGACAATGAAGGTGTGAGTGATTGTGGCGCTACTTGTGGCTGCATTTGTGGTGGAGGTAGTGGAGGTTGGCCTAATGAAGGTGATTTGTTTTTTATGATTGATGATTCGATGTTTTGGAGCCTTTCCTTTAATGAAGTTAATTCGCTTAATGAGATAGTTACCTGATCGTTTGGTGGTGACTGAGTAGACTGCTGTGCTAGAGTCGAAGAGGACGTATCATGACGCTGTGGTAGTGGTTGTGTTGGCTGGTGGTGATGGTTAGGGTGCTGCTGATTAATTACCTTTTGTTTCTTATGTTTATTGTTAGCGAATACAATCGGATTCTTTGCGCTTGAGACATATGGCAATGACGGAGCCGGCTGTGGTAGATTTACCAAAGATGGAGCCATCGCTTTGCTATCCACCGCATCAGTAGTTGCTGATGAATTAGTAGGTGTGGTGCCGTTATCATAATGACAAGAATCCGTACACTTTGACTTGATACAATTCGAACAAGGATGTTGCTTATCACATCTAACTTTCTTTCTTCTACAGTTGCCACAAACTAATGACGTTCTTGCTCTCTTCTTTGTAAGTTTAGCAGAGGGTTGTTGCTGCTGCTGTTGAACTGTTATGGGTTGTTCTCTCTCTTCTTGATTAATATCCATTGGATCCAACGACATTGTTGCCTTAATGAAAAGAGGTGATTATTAAAGGAAGAAATTAAGAAAGTTATTCCGCAATAAAAAATGGTTCGATATAAAAAAGAACTAAAAGCCTTTCGGAGGAAACAAAAAAAAGTTTTTTTGTCCTTTGGAATTTTCTCCATTGGGAAATTGCCGAATTCCGAAAACGGAAATAATACAACACAAACAATATGAAAGGGAAATCGTGCAAAAAAACCTCGGAGTTTCGACATCATGTTATTCATACTTTCCAATGACTTGAGGCAAGGCTTCTTAAGAGTGTTTAGACTAGCAAAAGTGTGCAACAAGCGAATCATATGATGCATATACTGAGGTTACATATTCCGTTTATTTATTCTATTTTTCTTATTTTAACTTCATCTAATTGATCCACGTAAACGAAATTTCACAAGCATCACTTACGATTTAATACACAAAAGGTGACGAATAATTAACCAAAACTAAGAAATGATTAATTACACTAACAAAATAATTACATAAGTATACTGTAGAAGTCCAACATCAACCAAATAGTTGATCAAAAGGCAAATCATTAAATAACTCCATATATACATCATTAAGATCACGAGGTTTTGTGAATTGATTGGTCATTGGATATCCAAAATATCCATTCCCCATATTTCCTGGGGTGTTGAGATTCCCACCTTCAAACAACCCGGGAACATTGCCTATGCCTCCATTATTGAATCCAAACCCTCTATTAATACTATCATTCATATTATTACTATTCAACAACTCAGTTCCATGTGCCCTATATCCACTTTGTGCCGGAGTTCCAGGAGCTACTTGTGGAAGTGGAGGGGGTGGAGGCTGCTGAACGTTCAATTGACTAATCCCTTGTTCGTTATTCTTCAGCTGTAACATCAGTAACCAAATAGAATCGATCTCTGCACTATTATCAAATGTAAAATCTTCGAACCCAGCAAAAAATAACCCATGGGTAGAATCTATACTTGCTGGAGTGTTCATTTCTGATGTACTCAATTCACTGGCTTGGCTTACACTACTATTGATCTTGAACCCACTTGTAGATATTGGTGATGCCGGTGGGGGCATAACGGATGGTTCACGAGAAGCTTGGGTTGAATAGGGTGCTGAACGATCTTGACGTTTGAATAATGAAGAGATATCGATATCACAATGTTGCGAAACTCTATCTTGTAAGGTTGATAAACTACTAAGCACCATATCAGCAATATCATTGATTTCATTTGCGTCAGGTTGATAGAATTCTAACTTCCCATTGGTATTATCCTTGTAAAATTGAGGGTTGGTAACTAATTTCAAATAATAATTATGACTCTTGACAATTCCCCAAGCGAAATAGTATCTTGTACTCAAGATTGAAGCTGCCATAAGGATAACACGACATGATTTCTCCATAGCGACAATAAATTTGTTCGAAGCATCAAACACCATTTTATATTGATAATCAGTTTTCAATCTTGTCTTGTGTTGAGGTGATCCCAGCATTGTATACAATGAAAAATTCGTTCTTACAATCGTTACCAACGCAATATCAAAACTTCTAACAAGAACTTGAATAATTGTTGGGTTGATATATAAATCCGCCCCCTCACCAAACAATTCATGGGTTCGTACAATCAACGCAAATATATTTGGCAAAATTTCTTCAAATACCAATGCCATCAATTTCTTCAAGTAGAATACCCCCAACTTTGCATTTCTCTTTTCGTAATAATTAAACAAATTAGCATAATTAACTAAAAAGAAAACATGTAATCTCAACAATATCGTAACCTTCATAATCTTGGTAGTGTGATACGTGAAGTCGTTAGATTCCAATTTATTCACATAATCACTAACTTTCCCCATGATCTTGTATACGCCTTGCTCAGCATGATTTAAATGATTAGTCAATTCCATAACCTTCACGCTCTGACCGACACTCGAGTAAATATTTATCACATCATGAATGGGTCCTTTCACCAATGCTGCACCAAATGCAAAGACTGCATGTGAGGTCTTTTCAAGTTCTGAATCTATAAGATTTGAATTCTCAGGTGTATAGAATGGTCGCTTAGTATCATAATATTCGGGTCTGATAGAGATGGGTGCACCATAATTATATGCTTGTATATGTTCTGAAACCACCACATAATGCCATATCTTTCTATACAAGTTTTTAGTTCGTTCATTCAAATTATTATTGGGGAACTTATCAGGATCACGGTTTAGGCCGAGTAAATAACACATCGAGATCAAGTTATTATTCTGCACTAGTCCATCACCACCTTCGATCCCATCACCTTCTTCAGGAGCAAATATGCTATAAATTCGGAGGTATAGGAGTGCATGCAAGATTGGAAAACTGACTTTACCCAATCTATGGAAATGATGAGAAGACTCACGCGCAACATCAATGGTATAGATGTTAATTGGATTCAACAATAAATACTTCTTTTCCGCTTCATCGGCACTTAAATCCGTTTTGGTTAAGATTGTTTCATTGTGATAACTTCGATTATAAAATAAGGAAAGATAAGATAATCTAAGCACAACGAATAATAATGACACATGGGCGAGATCAAGTCTTTTGGAAATTTCAACTGTTGCCAGTTCATCGAGGTATGATTCTGGTCCAACCAATTTTTCTGTTTGGGCTCTGAAGTCGCGTTCATCAATATAAGGGAAGAACGGATACAATATACTAAAGAATCGTTTAATTAATAACCAAATGACTTTCCTTCTTGGCATGATGGATTTGATTTGTTCGATTAAGTTCAATTCTCGATCTCTGGGACGTCCTCCTAAGATAGTTAATCCTAATGTCAAACTACTCATATTTACTTTATTTATATCAAGCACAGGACTGGCTTCTTTCTTTGATTGTTCTGATTGTTGTTGCGATCTGTTCTGTGGCAGTTTGTCGCGCTGTTCACGATATGATAGTTCTTCATTCTCAGCTTCATCATCTTCTTCATTTACTTTCACCTTCTCCTTAAATCTGTCGACTTGGCTCTCATCCAAATTCAAAGTAGACTTTATTTTCTCATCAGCCGGTATCATCAATCTCTGGAATGTCTTACAAACCGTAGTAGAATCACTTGTTGGTTGTTGTTGCTTCCCCAGACAGATATATTTCTTAATTATATCTAAAGTATCACTATTCCGAGTAATATACGACCAAGAAAGGGGCGAGAAATACGTAGGACGATTTCTTCGACTACTATCACATGGTATAACCTTATCATCAAAATTGATTGTATCTTGAGGATCATTATATGGGTTCATCCCAACCAAGAAATGTTCTTTTCTGGGTAGTTCCGAAAGCCGTATCCTTGTTGTAACTGATAATCCTGGATCAACTGGTGATATACGATCTGCCATGATGTTTTCCATTGGGATGTGACCAGGAAGGCTTTCATCATGATAGCTGAAAATAACTTTACGATAGGTGCTTATGGCTTTGTTAAATACGATGTCATGATCAGCATTGACATACACTTCTGGAAACGACTCTTCTTGTTCTTGTTTAATCTGTCGTTCTGATTGCTGGGTTCCGTGTGTATTTGTTTGTTTTTCAAGTTTCTTGATCTTTTCTTGAAGCTGTTCCAATTCAGATTTTGGTATGAGCACACAAATGTCATTCTTTGTCTTAAACAAATTATCTTTTTTTGATTCGAAGGAATTCAGATCATTTATGGTTGTTGAATCAGTAGTATTAAATCTTCTTCTCTTCTCACCAGTGAGCCTTGCATCATATGAACATAAACTTTCTGTTTTATTCTTAACACATAAACTACATGGTCGTCCTCTGTCACACTTAGTCTTCTTCTTCTTACATACCCCACAAGCTAAGCTGATTCTATTCCTCTTCTTAATTACTCTCTCCTTATCTTTGTCTTCAGCTTCCATTGCCTTAAGTGTTTAACGCTTGTCCTTATGAACTGTTTGAACAAAAGATGTAAACTAAGAAAGAACGTAGTATATGATTAATATATATGAATCAATTGATTGATTGATTTATCCGGAACCTAATAATAATATTAATGTCAATGGATTAACTAAGCTTTAAAGACAGATGTGAAGGAGCGGCAATAACGGAAAATCTTTTTGAAGTGTTCACAAAAGTTTTTATAGGATTATCTCCGTAACGGTTTTTTTTCTTTTTGGCCAAATGAACGTAAAAGGAACCGCGGTTTAATTGGAATATAAATACGTTTCTAGGGAAATCATGTTACATTACCCGAAAGCCTTCAACAGATGATCTTTCAGGGAATCAAAGTAGATCAGATGATCTATGCAATAAGAGTAATTATAACAATGAATTAAGAATGGAAATGTTTGTTCCATTTTCCATGCAGTTGAGCATTAGTTAGCCGAATTTTTCAAAGATACTATTTGGATGCTTTTGTATCAGATTTTGAGAGATGGCTTTGCGAACATAATGGAAGGATTACATTTATGAAATAGAACAACTTTCATAACGAACCGGAAACGGGGTTGAAGCAATGATTAAGATCCCAGTGATTCTATACATCGATATGTTGACAATTTTTAGTAAAATTCAAGCATATGGCATCCAAAAGAGTTTGTCAGATCGTGGAAGAATATAGGGCAAGACGAATCGAAATCAAATAAATATTTTTATTTCAATGCTATTTAGAACACAAACAGTCGTAGTAATGCAAATAATGAAACGTCTATGATATTTTTATAATTATATCTTTAAAAGTCAATTAATTAGTCCCATAACTGTTCTCCCTTTGACCTCTTCCTATCAAAGAACTATCTTCAGTTGGACTCTCACAACTATCTGAGTCAGAATCAACACTCTCATTATACATAAAGAATTGAATAAAAATCGTAAAATCCAATGCCAATGTTCCCAAAGACCCAGCCAACCATGAAGAATTAACCCATAAATAATTCAAACTAGTATCAATGGCTAAGATAGAAATCACATAAGTCAAATTCCCTAAACATGCAAACAAAAAGAACATAAATGAAATCCCATCACATGATTTCCGTTCATAATTCAAGACAATTTGGGGTACTCTTGAACCTAAATATAAAATTGCACATAACCAACCAAAGAATTGGGCCAAAGGGTCGAATATCATTTCTTCAGGATTACGTATGCTTCCAGGGTGTTTTCTGTGATGTTGTGCTTCGCGGATGTAGGAGATGTACCAACCAATTACCCCCGCAAGAATGACAAGGGCCACCATCAATGTGTTTAATAATATGGATTGAGTTTGGGATAATTTGGACACTGAACTACATGAAGTAGCTTCACTTGATGCTTCTAAATCACGATCAATAAATCCTTGCCCATTTCCACTTTCATCATCATCTTCCTCTTCTTGTAAATGTTGATGGAAATGACAATGATGTTCAGTTCCACCTTCGCTCATGACTGTTTCCAAAACATCTTCGCTCATCGGATTTGCAGGTGACAAATGTATCAAATCCGGTTTAGATTCTCCATGGCCATACACCAAGCATTGCCATAACAAAACCACATCTGCCAAGGTGTAGTAAATTGCCAATATGATCATAGTAGGTAAGACTCCCTGCAATACAGATCCCAAGACATTAAAAACATCACCAGCTAACCATAGTATAATAAAAGATAATGAAAGTCCCTCTGATGATTTCCGTTTAAAGTTTTCGTAAATTTGGGGTGCAAAGACTATTATCCAGCATGCTATTGATATTGAACCTGTTATTCCACTGATTGCTTGCGAGTCGATCACTATAGGTGGTGGTGGAGCCATCATTTTAGATTATATGTAATGAGATATATGCTAAAAGAGAATCTGTACTTTTATTTGTGATAAAAGATAATTCGGTTATCTGTAAAAAAAGAACCCAAGAAAACTTTAGATGAAAGCTGAGAAAGAAAAGAAAGAGAAGTAGAAAGAGAAGGAGTTTAATGTTTCATCAGTATAATTGTTTTTAACACCATAATTCAGTATGAAAAAATTCAACGCAATGCAATCAGTCATTTCTCAATTTAATTTCGAATTTTCTCCATAACTTATTTTTATTTTATTTAATGTTATTTTAATTGCTTTTTTGTGCAATTTAAATGTTACTATTAAATTTGGTTTATATACAGTATCTGAAATAGTTGCCTCGTATGAGTCAACTCTCTTTTAATTAATTAATTTTACTGCTTAATAAAAATGGATGTTGTGTCATTGCTTAATAAGTTTTAAGTTTTTTTGGGTGGATTTTCCTCGGCCAGAACTTCCATATTAGGAAGGTCTAAGTACGATAACTATCCTAACCTACTAACAATATAAAAACTATGTAAGTTCCTGCCAATCCCTATAATTTTGCAGTCGATAATTTAGCTTTAAGTACCAAAGATTGTTCAATCTCATATAATCTATGGAAAACCTTTGCGAAAAATTTAGAAGCAACCGGTCTTCTAATCTTAAATGTAGGAGTAACAACATCTCTTTCAACTGTTAATGGGTTAATTTCAATATGAATATTATGTAAAATCTCATATCCATCTAATTTACCCTTAACATTCTTATTCATACTTTCTAAAAATTTAGTCTTGATATCTAATTTATTCATTTCTTGAACCAATTCATCAGGATTCATTGCAATCTTATTATATCCAAAATTTTCATTCAAAAACCTTAACCCTTTTTCATATTCAATACCAACTATTCCTACCAAATATGGTTTTAAAGAGTTCCCATGAACATATAATTGAGCAATTGTTGGATTACTTGACAAATATCTATTCTCAATCTTTTCTGGAGAAATATATTCCCCTTGTTGCAACTTAAAGAAATTCTTTACTCTATCAGTAATAAAGATCCTGCCAGTTTTTGGGTCAATATTTCCAATATCACCAGAATGGAACCATCCTTCCTCATTAAAAACCCCATCGGTCTCTTTCTTATTATAATAATACCCTTTGAAGATCTGTGGACCACGAATCAAAATCTCTCCTTGATTTTCTTTAACATCGTATCCCATCTCCTTGGCACTACGTAATTTGAATTCACCGGAAAGACTAATACTTCCACATCCACCTGGTTTCATCTCGTATGCGTCACTACATGTGATGGCGGCACCTACTTCAGTCAATCCGTACATTTGTCTAGCACCCATGTTCAAACTAGCTTTCAAATATACCAATGAAGAAGGGGCAATTGGAGCAGAAGCGGTTTGGACCCACTTTAAGTTATCAAAACCAACAAATTTACGCAACTCTTTGTATGGACCATAATTATCCATCGTTGAATCGTAACCAGTACTACCGTCATACTTTGAATGTTCTCTAATTTTATATTGGATAATCTTATTCACATCACGCTGGATCCCGTCAGGTAATTCCTTAATCTTGGACTTAATTAATGCTTCCAAACGAGTTAAAATACGGGGAACAATTGACATATAACTTGGTTTAAACACTCTCAAATCTTCAATAAGATTATTAAACGTGTTAACACCAGTCTTACCGATTGTCAATTGAGGAAATCCTAAGTAATACCCAGTTATGATACCAAAGGTACTGGTTTCACGTTCATAAATGTGTGTTAATGGCAAGAAGATAAACGCCTTGTTGTCTGTTGGTGTAGGCTGAGGTTCAAAACATAACAAGAATGACGCGTACGACGCAACATTTTGATGAGAAATCATAGCACCCTTAGGTTTTGATCCAGTAGTACCTGAAGTGAAGGATATGGTATATAATGCATCTGGAGATGGTGGTAATTCACTAATTGGGGATCTTGCACCAATCTGTTCAATCTGCTCCAAATCTTGAATAACAACTTTTACACTATACGCCAATTCAAAAAGTTCGGTAGCGACATATTTAACTGGATCCATTGAAACAATTGAAATAAGACTAGCCAATTGTTCAGGATATTTCTCCTTCAATTTCAAAAGTGTCTCAATTTTATCCATAGAACAAACCACAATTGGCGATTGGGTCAATTCCAATAAATATTCAGTAACATTAGCACCTAAAGTATCATACAACGCCGTATTTGTAATCGAATAAGAAACACAAGCTAAATCGGTTAAGATCCATTCTGGTCTATTTGTTGCGAAAATAGACAAAACAAATGAGGTATCCTTCTCAATTGCATAATTTTCGTTATCCAACGGACCTAGTTTATTCCCATAACTTGACCAGTCACGTAAATGATTCTCAATCTTTCGATGTGATTCGATATCGAGATTCTTGAATGGATTTTCTAATAAGGATCTAATAAAACCTGCACCGATGCTTTTCTTCTTTTCCCAAACTTGAGCGTATGTTAAGTGTTCGTAGCGTTCAGCTGAAGTTTTGGAATTATAATCATATGGTCTCCAACCAATGCATGGCTTGTCTTTGTTTAATTCTACTGCATTCATGAAGAATTTGTAATAAGTGTCTAAGTCGGGATGAATGGAGGTGATTAATCTGTTGGGAAATGCTTTGTTACGATAAATTGGGGAATAGTTGGCATTAGTTTTCGTTCCTTTGATAGGAACATTGTCATGGATGTTGGTTTTGAAGGGGAGCTGGGTTAAGGCAACTTCCTTGCTGAAGTCTTCTTTTGAAAAGAGCGTTGTTGGCATGTTTGTTAAATTTGTTTTTATGGGGTAATATATGATAAGCCTTTTTTTTTGCAGCAAGTGAGACTTATATATTAGACAAAATAGAAGAGGGGGGGTGCCAGTGTGTTGTTTATTGCTTTAACCCCATAAAATGATATTTATTAAGTTAAGAAAAGGAAGTTACGAGAATGCGTGAGCTGGAACGAGTTTATCAGGTTTGTTAGTTGTTGTTATCAGAATCAGTTTCGGTTAATTATGGTTATTAAAGGAAGAAACAATCTACCCCCCTTCCCCGCAAAACTTTACTTTTGCTTTTACTTTTTCTGGCCTCTCAATTTACTCCTTCGCGTTTTTAATTGTTTTTATCTAAGACAATGATTATTATCTATTTAAATCTATGACGAATGCTCCTATTATTAACTGACCTGGCAGATTATTTACCATTTGGGATCAGTCCATCGGCAATATTCCATGCTCAATTTACAAACATGTTCTTTTTTTATTCCCACACTCGTATGTATAAGAATGTAAATGGATATGCCACCTGTATGTCAAAACATACCTGCATGCTAGATTCAAGCCATCTTCTCCTCTCCGTTTAGAAAAAAAAACTCACCTCTCTGACTGTCTTGTAAGGTTTCTCCACTAGAAAGTTTATAACCGGAGTTATTCCACGGAAAACGGAGTCGGCACTAGTAGCTTGCAGCCGATGCCTCCACTCTTATTGTCTTGGCTAGTTTAAATCGAGATTTTTCATTTTTCTCTCCTTCTAGGGGTCACATCTCCCCCACTATACTCTTGAGTGTCAACCCAATCCTTACCTGAGCTGGTCAACACAAAGTAATCTCCTCCAATGCGCCCCCACACTTACCCCCACAATTCTTCATAAATCCACAACCCTCTTGCACGAACCTTCACCCATAATTATCGTCATTATCACTTCCTACGTCTCTCTAAACATTTATTTACATGTGAGGCAAACCTCCCACCAGCAACCTTTCGTCCACAATTCTCGCATGCGAAATATCGACTAGTCTCTGCTACTTTTAATTTATTCTTATCTTGTCCGAAAATGTCCAATGTCAGCCCGACTTGTAAATTGGTGATGTGGGGGAAGTTTTCATCATGATTCCCGGCAGTTTCCCGTTGGATGGAGATATGATTGGCGATGGTTGTTAGGGTCTGTTGCTTGACTATGTTGGTTATCATGTCTTGAAATATCGATTCAGCCTATTCGTTTATTAGTAAAGTAAATCTCTAAATGGATCTATATGGGCTGACCATGTTGATTCACCCTCTTCCTTTTTGATTCAGTGAATGATCTTTTTGATGTAAACTAAGGCAATTCGCAAGTACACCAAGGTTCCCCATGTAATTGAAAATCTGCAAGTCACTCCATATATAGACGCAATATCAAACAGAAACATACCACTTGTTGAAAAGTAACTGGATTGTCCGTCATAATTCAGTATGGAGTATTGAACTAGTGAGGTTGAATCTAATCATTGGGTACGATTTTTGGCCGATGCTCGTATATTTTTCGCTGTAATTGAAATTGGTGTGCGATCGAAGTTTGCCCTGCAGTTTTGCAGTTTTGCAGTTTAACAAATATGGCAATGGCAACAAGAGAATCTTCTAGCCACACCAGGTTGATTTCACAATCGCACTAAAAAAAATGTTAGATTATGTGAAGGGAGTAACTAACGCTCTGGGTGTTCTATATTCCTCAAAGAAAACCAGTTGGAAAAGGCGATCCGTACCCTGCGTAGTTGGGTTTAGAGGTAGTGTCTTGGGCGCAACACAAATTTAGATCAATCAAGTTACTAAGATCTAATAATTTCAACTACGATCTTAGGGTTTTTTACTGTACAGAGTCCTTCAACATTTTAGAATAAGAGTTATTAGCACCTGGCGTTTCATTTCTTTATACGTTTATTCGTTTTCCATCATCTTACTTCTTGTGTTCAGCTTTTATGTACGTGTTTTATTGAATGTATGAACCCCTTTTGTTAGGAAGTTTTGTTTGACGTGACGACAAACACACCCAAAGCAAAATAATTCTATTTTTAACGCAATATTTGGGCGGTAACTCACAGACCACTAGGGTGAATTATATTTCAGTTGAATTGACCTTGCGAACCGAAGAGTTGGCATTAGGTCATTATCTGAACAAGTTTTGTTAGGCAACGTACTGTAATTTATGTGCATTTCATAGCATTCTGTGTGGATTTCAATATTCTTCGTGGTTTTAATGGTCACTTTGTTAATGTGAGAGTAACTACAAATTCCTTTATACCTGCGCTTCAAAATAATTTAAACATCATTATGTTTACTCTCTAAGTAACCATCTTCAACTAGATTAATATACCATTAGCACGTAATTTGTAAATTTTATAGCTTTAGAACGTAATGAATTCTCAAACAGAATGTTTTGTTGTTCAGGCATCAAAACTTTTAATTGTATTCGAGGCTTCACAGAAAAATATTGTGTTCGGCTTCCAGGGACTTAACTCCTTTGGCACAAGCGCTAACCTATGCAGATTGTCTCAAGACTGACTGACTACTTTCATTCTAAATGCGTAGTATTAGACGATAATGGGACACATGCCCTTTATGTCTCTAGATTGTATTTCTAGTTTTGTGGAATTTACTTATGTTAAATGAAACCTTAGGCCGTTTGTGACAAAATAACCTGTTTGATTTCATTAGATCTCCCAAGCTCAAAGATAGTCGGGGAAGTAGAAGTTGCTATGAATTGGATTCAAAGTACACCCGCGTTTACAGCCTTACTTGATTCCGCAGGGAATGTTTCCAATTAGAACGCAAATGATGAAATCAAATACATTGGATAGCCAACTGAGCTCCTTTCGACGTTCAACAAATCTTCTAGATAAATTGATGCCTGCAAACCAAAGCAACAAATTCGATTTCCCATCTCCAAACCACAAAATTATTTTTTTCAAGCACACATCCCCCCGCTATAAAATATTTTTTTAGTATTTCCAACATCGGCATCTCGACCCTAACCTCCCATCACGATCGATCCAACACCAAAATGTCCGACGATGAAGCAACTATACCGAAGTCAGAAGCTTCTCATGATATAGAAGATGAAATTCGAGACTGGAAACTACTTTCTAACTCCGCCAATGCCACCACAACTTCTTCCATTCCCAAGAGAGGTGAAAAAGAATTTGAACCTGATGGAACCCAGATCCAGTCCTCTGCGCTCCAAGAATCGCGACAGGCAATGTATGGTGCGCTAACCGGAACACGAGGACATCATATCAAACAGAGTTTGGTTGGTGTGTGGAGACCTCGAATGGGAAATTGTTATATCCAACATCCTAAGGGTAATTATTTTCGAGATGTTGGTGTACCCGTGAATTTCGGGTCGATAAAAGGTGGTGTGGCCTTGTGTGGGTATGAATGTGTATATTTGGTGGAGAGGGGAAGCATGGTTGTATATCTTGCCGACACGGATTATGAAGAATATTTAAGCAATGGCGGAGTTGAGAAGAAGTTTGATGTTGAACGAAGATTATTGGCGCTTGATTTGGAATATTTGTATTGCTTAGCTGGGTTGGATGTTGCGAAGTACCAAATATACTCGTATTTAAAAAGGTTGGGATATATGATTCAGGAGTATCATCCTATAAACAATAGCAAAGACAGCATAAGAGATCAAGTTGTGAAACAAGAAACCTGCGATGAACGTTATAGTTACATTAAATCAATAGCAAGGGAGTGGGGATTAGTTGCATATCCAATAGGACACAGTTTACATTTCAAAACTAAGCATTATTTCAATTATCGAGATATATACCGATCAATAGCATTAAAGAATGATAAGATCGTAGCTAGTCCTAAAGAAGACATCCAAATTACTTTCAATGTTTGGAAACCAACTAATTCTTTTTCCAAAAAATCGCCCACATTTCCTGATTTCCAATTATACGTCATGGATACATCTAAATCTAACGCATTCCCATCACTTGCAACTATCCAAATGTTACAGAAACAACTTGCGGCAAAATCAAAAGCAACAGAACCTACAATCCAAAGTAGCAAGAAAAAGAAGGACACGATGCCATTGTCTAAAAAGGAAATACGACAAGCAAGAAAAGCTGAACGACAAGCGAAATTATCCCAAGATATACAAACTAGGAATAAATATCTTAAATTACGTGATGAGAAGTTAAAGAATGGCAATCTGACTATTGTTTTTGCTATTAATAATCATGGTATTATTAACTTTGTTAATTTATCACAGGGTAATTTTAGGTTGGATTGTGATGTTAATGAATTGAATGAATTGTATCCTGGTGCTAATCATGGGTTAATTTTTATGTAGGAGGCTTAATAGAGAAATATAATATCTGAATTCTTGTATTACTTCTATTATAATTTATCTACACAGACTTATTTAACATCCAGTTAACTTATTCTTTGGGAAACTATATCCAGCGTCTTCAAACAAAGTTAAATTAACATTCTCATAAATCTTCTTATGTTTCTCGATATATTCAGTAGTAGGATACCCTTCAGGATCACACCCCACATTTATGGCATCTGGTGGTTGATACAATCTTACATAATCAATACTCATAATCGAAGGAAACACCAAACTTGGCCAATCGATATATGCCCAATTATTTGAAATTCCCAAATTCATAATCAAGGCCAAAGGTTCTTTTGGAATCTGTCTCCATCCCAAGTTCCCATCTGGATGTAAGGCCATGGAATTCACAGTAAATGTAGGATCATCACCCACGTTCCAAGTCACATATCCGTTGTTATCATCATTCAAATACAGAAAACCATACTTCTGATACGAGAGGGTCTGATCTTCTCCACCAAACTCATACCATGACATATTTAAACTCGTAACTGCTGATACTGCCTGTTGAAAAGGACCACCGGCATAAGTGTTCATTTCGGTGACAGATGCATTATGAATCGCAATAAAGGAGTAATCAGGTATATACCACAAGTCATAAGGGGCCACCTGCAATGATTGTGATACTCTCCCCAACGACCACGAGATCTGGGCCTCCAAAGCATCGATTTCAGGTGCACCCCTACCTACACCTGGATTGGGGTGTTCTTCTCCTGGACAAGTACAAGCGTTAAGTCGTTGACCTGGAAGGTAAGAGATACCATCCAGAGACGATTGATTAGGTGTGATACCGGCATCACATGCGTTATATGTGTATGGCCAAACACCTTCCGTAGTAGCCAAATAGCCTGGTCGGCCTAAATTTCCCATTGTCCACATCCCAGGCCAGAGACCTGTAATGTTCCCATAACCTGGTAATCTACATGAGAATTCAATTTTTCCTTGTGTAAAGCAAAATTTATTCCAGCTCTGTACCATACCTGATCTATAAAACTTCTCGTGGTTCTTGAAAGCGTCAAGTCGGAGTTGTAAAGTACCATTGGCGGTGGTGACTGCATCAGGATCATACCATTCCAAATCATTAGTGGCGGCGTAGTGAAAGTCCATCCCTGTGAGGAATTGGTCGTCGCCGTCATAAAATGTGCGTCCCTCGACTTGGAATTCGTCGGAAAAGACTAGGGGCCATACCGTACCTGTTGTTGGGTCGGTCCAATTATGGAATTCTTTGGGGGTGTCGGGATCCACTAGGTCGGTGCGGATGGCAGATATTCGGGGATAAACATAGTTTGTGAGTTTTATTTGACCGAATACAGTGTATTTCGGGTTATATGTTGCGTATGTTACAACAGGATAGATTATGAATAAACTAATTGCACCAAAAAATAAGAATGCGAATGACAATAAACCAAAGAACGATCTTCTGTCCATATGTCTTAAGTCATGCCACATTCTGTGTTTTTCATATGCTGCATCGGCCACAGGATCAGGATTGTGTATATAATCATCATCTTCTTTCTCGTCCCAATATAAAATAAACGAATCAGGGGAATAACCTCCAAATGGTGATGCGTCAACATCATTAGTTGCTGTCGCATTGGTTTTGGTGGAATCGAGATCATAAAAGTTAATGGGTTTTTCCTGCGAATATGTTGAAGTATTGGAGTATGCAGTTGAATTTGAACTGGATAAAGATCCATCATCTAATCTTTCGTAACGAGTTGATTGTGAATGCGACGATGATGCTTCTATTGGAACGAATCCTGGCAATGATTCGTGAGAGGGATTGTTAGACTGTAGTGGAGGTGAAGATGAAGCATGATCATCTAAGTAGTCTTCTTCGTCGTGTATTGTATTGCTGTAGTAAGGATAATTATTATGGAATTGGAATTCCTGTTCTCCATCCACATTGGTGATTGTAAAATTTGGAGTGTTATAAGTTAAATCTCTTGACATGGTTGCAATATGTCAATTTAAACTTAAAATTATGAATGCAAATATACAAAGAAATTGAAAAATGTGAAGTTTTTATGAGTTTACTTGCGATGGATAAACTTTCCATAATATATACTATATATATAATGACTAAGGTTCTATTATAATCCTGATCTCCTTCTCTTAGCCACCCCGTAATTGTAATTTGCTATAATTAATGAAATCAATGATCATTTATTTAAATTTTACGGCTGCGAAAAAAAATAATCATTCACAACTGGAGAAGCAGGAACAGCGTTTTAATTGTTTGGTCAACGGTCATAAGCCATAACGAGAAGAATTCACAACTCGATTCATAGGTGTATATAGATTACTTTTGAAACTATTACCTCCAATAGTAGTTAACCGGTAACAACTATTGTTAGGGAATGTCCGCTATCCAATATCTAAAAAGAAAAACCGTCCTAATCTTAAACACCTCTCTCATTTTTCTGTCTATATTATATTAAAAAGCTCAGAATAAGAAATTTACGAGAACTTTTAAGTTTCTATTTTTAAATTATCTATTTATCTATGCTTATCTGGCGAATTCGCTACTTAGGAACTTGGAATGAGATGAGATGGACCAGTCTCTAAAGTTACAACACTGTTCACGTGCACTAAATTCTATTGCGTATAATCTATTTACGACTAGAATTAATTACAATCTGATCCTTCGTATAAATCCAAACTATTCAAAATCAGTGATCTTAGAGGGAATACTTGTGGAAAGTAGCATAGTACATATATATATATGTACGTACGAAGAGCCAGTGTTGTTTATGATGGCATGTATGGATAACACTAGGATTAAAATAGATCTGAGAACAATAAGGCTTCTGAACGGAATAACGTGGATTGTTTCTAAATTTAGAATTTATCAGTTGAGCACGTGATCCTTTTTTTTGTTTCCAAATGGCGTTTTGATTTTGTACAACTCTGCATATTGCTACTCTCAAACACTGCCTCCCATCCCTTTTCAGTAATCAGCGAAAGCACTTCTTGCATCATACTACATATTTATATAGAGAGTTTCATATATGAAACCCTGTGTATACTTGCTGGCTAGAATACTTACAACTTGTCATAGTACATTTAACTTAATTCCTAACTTCTGTCATATTTCCGATTTGGCCAATAAGCCCATCGAGAAACCTCCCAAAATGCATCAAAAGTAAACCACGATGAACACCATTCACTGCCCCCTATAAAATTAACCTTCCATGTAATAAATTAAATTGGATTAGAAAAATTGCAAACTAAAACGAAAACGAAAACAAAAACATAAACAAAAATTTGAACCAACGCGAGATAATGATTGTTTTTTTGTTCCACCACGAAAATTTCGAATCAAATGTTCGAGAATCGAAAATTTCAAGTCTAAAATATGGAAACCGCATTTTGTATACGCAGTAAGAGTTTGAAGGTTACTTCTCACAACTGATGCGGTATCTCACCATACAGCACAAGGAAACAAATATCACCAACACACAGTGAATGTATCGAACGCATTATCCCTGATTCGCCTCGGTCATCAAGCATTTTCCTTGTAGAATATTTCCCATTTCTTCGCAGGGTTTCAGTAGAAAATTTTAATGACAACGGTTATTTTTTAGCGGAATACTGCATATAATCATATTATCTTATTTGCAACCTTTAATTGCGCATAAAAAATAAAGTATTTTTTTTATATTACACACTCCTTTTACATATTTTGCAATGAACCAGTGTATAAAAAATAAAATTTGATCAGTGACAAAAAAAGAAATTTTATATTAAAGAAGGAAAAGAAAAAATTTAATTATTTTTTTTTCTGATTGCTACTACACACTTTAAAGAGACACACGCAATCGATTTATGTCTAAACTTAACTTCGTTCACCTTTCTTAACAAAAACCTTGATTCCATCTTGAAATTAAAACAGTTGTCAAAAATTTATTTTTGCTTTCTTGTCAAATCATTCTTTAATCATTCTTTAAACGACTTTTCATTTAATCAATTGGGTTTATTAGCTACTAAGCATCACGTTCTTACCCATAAATCTCGCATTATTTCTACAGAGTTGACGAGGACACTCTACCACATCTGCCACTACACCATACTCACATACACATATATAATATACAGAATACCCAATGTCGGTACGAGATTTAACATCCAACACACCCCAATTTAGCGAATCCACAAATACTACCGATAACCATACTTACCACCATCCCAACAATGGTAGGAACGGAAGTGACGATAGCACACTGGTCAATTCTCAAGATCACTTAAATTCGCAAAACCCATTCGAAGACCAAATACAACCACCAACAGTCCATGCATCACATATTTCATCAGGATCATCATCTTCAGAATCCTCCTCGTCAGGATCAGCTAATTCAGGCCATCATTTGTATAACCCACGAGCACATCCTTTCACCGAAGGGTCGGGGTATTATTCTAGGGGAGGAAGTTCTTCCAATATGTTACTAGATACTCCTGATGATCATACTCGATTAATGAGCTCTTCTCCTGCAGATTATGATAGATATCCAAGCATGTCTGGTTCTAGAGCGGTCAGTTCACTTTCATTAGCATCACATTTACAAATAGGAAACGGAATTAATCACATGGGAAGGCCAGTTTCAATGTCACAAGAATCAATAAATACAGGAAGTACTGTTAACTCTACCTCTCGTGGTGCTGGATCAGTTTCTCCTGCTCCTTTTGGAGCCGATATTTCTCCATTTGGAGGATATCCTGCCCTGTCATTCCCTTTGCATATCGATGAAAAAGAACCAGATGATTATTTGCACAACCCTGATCCAATTTCAGATGCAGAATATGATAAGAATAGATTCATTCATGATTTGAAAAATATGGATAGAAGATCTGCCACCGGGTTAATCGCCTTGATTATAATGTTTATATTAGGATTATGTGTTTTCATTCTTATACCAGTACTTACATATAGTGGTGTTACATCACACGCGGTGCCGCAAGCTTATGAAGTATTGACACAGTATTCATACCCGATGCTATCAGCTATTAGACAGACGTTAGTTGATCCAGATACCCCAGAAGAAGCCTTGACTTGGAAGAGTAAAAATGGCGACCAATGGCCATTAGTATTTTCAGATGAATTTAATGCTGAAGGAAGAACATTTTATGAAGGTGATGATCAATTCTTCACTGCCCCGGATCTCCATTATGATGCCACTAAGGATTTGGAATGGTATGACCCTGACGCAGTCACCACAGCAAATGGTACTCTTAACTTACGTATGGATGCATTTAAGAATCATAATCTATTTTATAGAAGTGGAATGGTCCAATCATGGAATAAGTTCTGTTTCACTCAAGGTAAAATTGAATTCTCAGCTCGTTTACCAAATTATGGAAATATCACCGGATTATGGCCTGGTTTATGGACAATGGGTAACTTAGGCCGTCCGGGATATTTAGCCAGTACAGAAGGGGTATGGCCATATTCTTATGAATCATGTGATGCTGGTATAACACCTAATCAATCATCTCCTGATGGGATCAGTTATTTACCAGGTCAAAGATTGAATTCATGTACTTGTCCAGGAGAAGCTCATCCAAATCCAGGTGTTGGTAGAGGTGCACCTGAAATTGATGTCTTAGAAGCTGAAATGTCAACCGACCCAACTGGGAAGAAACCAAATGTTGGTGTTGCTTCGCAATCATTACAATTGGCCCCATTTGATATTTGGTATATTCCTGACTATAATTATTTGGAAATCTATAATAAATCAATCACAACTATGAATACTTATGCCGGTGGTCCTTTCCAACAAGCGCTTTCAGGGACTACTACCTTGAATCAAACTTGGTATGAATTTGGGGATAATATGCCTCATAGTTTCCAACGTTATGGATTTGAATATTTGAATGACCCTAATAAAGGATATTTGAGATGGTTTGTAGG